>CAUYON010060009.1:0-55062 GCA_963573935.1 Arctocebus calabarensis | reverse complement strand
ATAGAATTTAAAGCACATTGGTTGCTCGTGCTAAAAACAAAAATAAATAAATAAATTTTTGTGACATAAAAATATTTAAACATTATTTTAAACTAGTGCTTCCCTTAAACATTGTTATTGTTGTTAAATTTTAAGCCTTTTAAAATCTGTGAAGGCAAAAAGCAGAAACCTAATTAACACATGTATCTGTAACAATAAAAAAAAAAAAAGAAAGAAAGAAATATCTACAATTTCCACACATCCATATTCCTGATGAACTCAGGGAAGTTTGATAAAGAAAGATACAACCAGTTTGAATCTGAACACCTAACTTCCTTCAATAAATTACAGATCTTCATGACTTTTCCCCCATATAGTTTGAAGGTTAATGTCTTCAAATGTCTCGTCACAGCCTTTAAGATGTAATATTCTCTGAGCCATGGAAAGCTTGATAAATGAGGTCTCTCAAAGTAGATTCATTTCCCCAAATTCATGATCTAAGAGCAAAGTTCAATAAAGCTCCTCTGACTACATTAAATAAAATAAAAGTCCTAGTTTCCACTTCAGATTATTGAAGTATCCCTCAAACTGGCAGTGAGGAAGGATTAGTTCAGAAAAAAAGATCAGCCTCCTTCATGTTCTCTGTCTGATCATGTAAGAAAATAGATACAAACATTCACAAGAGAAAATGTCTGGATAGAAGATTAATGGAATCTGGGGTCACCCATCTTTAATTACAGTGGCTCATCTGTAGTATGTGACCTAAGTTATCCAAAAGTATTGTGTATATTATTAAGGAAGTGGGGAAAAACCCAGAGGATATCACCCCAGGATCAAACACTACATTGACTCAGACATAGAGTTGATCTTTTCAATCCTTTCCCATTCATTGGGTAGGATCAGAACATAGAAGTCCAGGGGCCTTTATAATGAGTAAGAGAGAAGGGAGGAATTAAGGGCTGCTTGGCAAGACCTTCATGTGAAGGGTTACCCTTTTCCCGCTGCAGCAAAGTCTACTCAAAAAGAAGTTGCAATGGTACATATTTGTCATGGGCTTGAGTGACTTACAAAAATATTGCCCCTAAGCCACAAGCCACAAGCCAAGCCTGCTATACGTGATTTACAGTCTGTTTTGTTTCCACTTACTCGGCCAGGTTTGTTAGAGGATAGCTATGTTCCCAGAGGACTCATTAGTGAGTGGCGGCTGAAGAAGTGTTGCAACTTGAAATTGATTCAGATATGAATGTGCAAAGTATATTCAAACACCATCAATAAATGCAAGCTCATAAGCCAAGAGGAAGCTTTAGGGAAATTCCAATAGACAATACCATCAGAGATAAATTTGAGGGTAGATTTTTTTTAACCTTATCTGGGTTTTTTCTTTTTATTTGCCCTCTCTAGCTTAAGTAAATACCTATGCCTAGATGAGAATATTTAATGAGGCAAATTCTTCCTCTGTTCTCTCTTTCCCAAGAGAAGCATTTAATATTTCAGAAGTATCGGACAGAATAGTACAATATAAATCAGATGAGGTGACTTCTGATCTTCTGACTCAAGCTAGCCGACAGGTCACAAATGGCAAGCACCTTCTTCTCCCCATATTCTTAGAAAGAATAATTCACTCTAGAAAATAAAATGGACCCTTAATGGGTCAGAATTCAAAAAAGAAATCTCTAAAACATAGAACATAGACAGGATTAAATTGAAGAAGAAAACCACAACCAAAATGCACCCAGTAGAGGCCAACTACAAAAGATAAAACAAACCCTGCCAGGCACACCCTCCCAGGAGTGGGCAATTCCCTAGAGGATGAGGGTCCTCGGAATTACTAACAGCTTATTATTTAAGGTCACACATGAAGACTTGCCAGGTGTGTAGAATCGTCCTCTCCTTTTACCTTCCCCACTTCTCATTCTTCCTTCTATCCACACCAGTTGAATCAGACAGCAGTTAACAGAACTGACTGCACTTAGAGATAAACCACATATGTACATGGACAGAGAAGAAGTCTAGTGGCCTTGGGAAGCTGACAATCCCCTGCAAGTATGAGTAGTCCTCATGCCTAAGAGTATAACTATCAAAGTAACATAGCTGGCAGCAACTGGTCCCTCCTTAGGTTCAGTGCACACATATGGAACAAGCACTGCAGCACAGAAGCCTGCCTCACCTGCCTCTCACCCTATCCTATGCACACATGCAAGCAGGTAATGAATGCATAGCAGTTACAATACCAGGGGAAAAGTAAATACAAAGAGTCATTCACAATCACAAAGCATTAAACATTTAAGGAAAGCTAACACCACTAAAAAGGGGCACTCTTAAACTCAAAGAGTAGATGAATTTGACAGATAGAAAACAGGTAATTAGGCAAGCAGAAAAAACAATCATTAAACAATTTTAAAACAGACATACTCAGAGAAAACATTGGCAATGAATACTACAAAGGAATAGTATATAGAATATATAAAGAACTTCAATAAATCAAAAAGGAAACACTCTCGCCCTCATATAAGAATACAGTGAGAATACAGCCCTCTGCAAGCCAGGAAGAGAGCCCTCTTCAGAACCCAGGCATGTGGGCAGCCTAATTTCAAACTTCTGAGCCTGCAGAACTGTGGGAAATAAAAGTGGTGTTTAGGCTTGGTGCCTGTGGCTCAAGCGGCTAAGGTGCCAGCCACTTACACCTGAGTTCAAATCCAGCCCAGTTCTGCCAAAACAGCAATGACGGCTGCAACCAAAAAATGTACGAGCATTGTGGCGGGCACCTGTAGTCCCAGCTACTTGGGAGGCGGAGGCAGGAGACTCACTTGAGCCCAGGAATTGGAAGTTGCTTTAAGTTGTGTTGCCACAGCACTCTATCCATGGTTACAGCTTGAGGCTCTGTCTCAAAAAAAAAAAAAAAACAAAAACAAAAACAAAAAAAGTGGTGTTTAATTCAAGAAGAAGGAGAAGGAGCAGGAGAAGGAGAAGACAATGCAATAGGAAAAGATCCAAAAAAGTAATTCATAGAAATAAAAACATAAAAACAGTTTAACCTTACTACTAATTGGAGAAATGCAAATTAAAATATATATTTTACCTCTGAGATAAAAGTTTCTTAACATAAAATGATGCCAAAAATAAGGAGAAATGACTGCTTTCTTGTAATGATGATACTTTGAAGAGAGACTGGGAAATTAACTGATAAAATTAAAGTTTCAGATTGTATGAAAAAGCCGTTCCATCCTCTGTATCAGTTCTGGAGAAACATTTGTGTATGTGCACAGTCACTCATATAAAGATATTTATGGCCATATTATTTGCAGTAAAAAATACTTAGAAATAATCTTAATGTCTGTTAATAAAATAATTATTAAGTACTATAACACAACCATATTATAGAAAACAAATAGAAAAAAGTGAGTTTCCTCCATTGATAATGATATGGAAAACTGTCTAAGCTACATTGTTAAGTGAAGAAAGCAATATTCAGAGCAGTAAATACAATATGTTCCACATGTGTAACACATTAAGACATAAAAACATGATATAAGTTTACAGATACATAAATATGTAAATATATATATAAAATTTTGAAGGAATACAATAAACAATTCAGCCTGTGGAGGAGAATAGGGAATGAGAGGTGGATGGATTTCAGCATTATTTGCAATATTAGAATGATTTATAAAAAATGTATATACCATACAGAACAGCTACCTTTTAAATTCAGAAACAAAATTAAACTATTTTGCTTAATTATCTAGGCTAAATTATCTGTTAAGAGAATAAAGAAAATTCACCACTAAAGTGTTCATACCATGGTGGCTATTTTTGTTTAAAAAAAAAAAAGGAGAAAGAAAGCAGCTATAAAGAAAGTTTATGTTCTTCTCCCAAGGAAAAGAATGATAATCAATGACAAGCTGCAACTGCAGAGATGCAAACCCACATGCCAGCTCAGGAGGTAATGTAGTCCTTACTTTAACTAGCAGTGTTTTCAACTTCTCTACTAAAATAAGAGAGAAAAATTACCTTTGCAAATAGTTTTAATATATATCACACTTTTCTGGGGAATAGGAAAACTACACCCACTCACTGACAGATCATCTCATATTATTGCTGTTTCAGAAGAATTGTGAAACAATTTTTCTTTTGTTAAGTAGAATTTCCTTTGTTAGTTTATGCTTTAACATTCATAATTATGAGTTCTCTGTGATAAGCAAACAAAAGCCATTATCCTTCAACTGATAATGTCATGTTTCTGTTTTTTCTGAAAATACTGACAGGGCTTTGACAAGGGGGGAAAGCGTTTATTCATGCAAGAATGGGGATCTAGTTTTGTGATTAATAATACTCTGAAGTAGAAAAAAATAAAAATCCAAATTGGTTATGGGGCATGTTCCTAACCCAGAAGATGAAGAAGAGAGAGAAGGCTTCAGAGTGATCAGTCAGGCTGGTCAAGACTATGCTACTATAACAAATATCCCCCAGGTCTTAGAGACTTCAAACAATAAAAATCCCTTTATTCCTAACACTAGATGTCCATTGTAGTTCAGCAAGGGTGCCTTGCACCTCATAGTCACTCATGGACCCAGAGTAACTGCCATCTAGAGCATTGACACTCATGATACAGATGGAAAGAAAGAATTCTACAGGATCGTGTACTTGTAATAAAGTGCTCTGGTCCAGCAGGGACACATATCACTTCTCAGCATTGGTCAGAGGTAGATGTATGATCCCACTTAATCACAGGGTGCTACCCCATGCCAAGAAGAGCCATACGTATTTGGCAAACAACAATAACTCACATTAGCCTGTCATGGGACTTTAGAAACATCTACACTGAGGGTCCCAGGCCAATGTGAAGTTAAACAAAGGGCAAGTCTGGTCATAACACACAGGCCCCATATTGGCTTAACCAGAGAGTAGAAATAACTCATCCTGCCCAGGAATCTTAAAATCAATGGAAAAAAACAAATAATATCTAGTTTAGGATAATCTGTGCATGTAGGTGATGCTGGAACATTTCTTCCAATTGTTCACAAATGATGCATGATCCAATGGTTTCCAAAGCTGCCTGATCATCAGAGTCACTTGGAAAACTTTTAAAAATATAAATGCCTGAGCCTTACTCCTAAGAATTCTAATCCAATGTATAGCTGGGATAGGTTGTATGAATCCATTTACTTAACTTCTGTAGTACAGTTAAAAATACATACCTGGTCCTTGTCCTTAGTTCCTGTCACAGGGCTTCTAATGCTCTTGGAATTTCCACATGATAGTTTTGATGGAGATGTCTTTTGTTATTCATAACAAGCTTTTTTCAAACATACCTGAGTTTATCCTAATGAAGTGATTCAGGGTGAGTCAAAGACAGCTTCAGATGGAGACTAGTACCAGAGGAAACAACCATATGAGTAGAAGCTCCTCTCTTGAACTTCCAGGGATGGAAGAGGAGCTGGAAATTGAGTTCCATCACCAGTGACCAAGGATTTCATCAGTTGTCTATGTAGCAGAACTTCCATAAAAATCTCTAAATGATGAGGTTCAGTGATCTTGCAAATTTGCAAAGATATCTGTGTTCTGGAAGGCTGGTGTACCCCAACTTCATGAGGACAAATGCTCTTGTGCTTAGGATACTTCCAAACCTTGAATTGTGTACCTCTTCACTTAGTCACACTTTTGTTTTCTTTATAATAAACTTTAATAGTAAGTATAGGATTTTCCTGGGTTCTGTGATTTATTCTATAATAGCAAATTAACATATCTTGGCCAGGGAGGGGTGTGGGAATATGGTATTTGTGGTCAAGTTAGTAACAAGTGCAGGTAACCTGGAGACCTGGTACTTGAAACTGGTACCTGAAGTCAGAACAATCTTGCGACACTGAGCCCTTTAAATCTGTAGAGTTGGATGTTAACTCCACGTAGTTACTGTGAGAATTGAATTGAATTGAATTATAATAGGACACTTGGTTATTACTGTAAATCAGAGAACTGGTTGAGTAGAAGACAAAACCCCTCACCCGCACACCCCAAGGATTTTCATGATGATTAAGTATGGTGACTTTTGCTGAAGATGTTTAATCATCCAGCAGTTTTTAAGTAGGGTCATTTACCATCCCTTCCAACTTCACTGACCACTGAGACCCGTGAAGGACTAAGTGACCCAAAGGGAGCCACTGGGCATCAACAAAATAGAATGAAAGAAAACACTGGCTTAGAGCTGTAATACCTACTTCTTGGTTCTTTCTATGGTAATCTATTACTACATAGAAAACTATCCCAAAATTTAGTGGCTTAACATAGCAACAAGCACTTAATTTGCTCATAAATCTGCATGGGGCAGGGCTCTGCAGAGATGGCTATTCTTCTTTCATGTATTTTCAACAGGAATGGCTTGAATGGAACTGGAGTATCCACTTGCAAGTTGGCTCCAAAATGCAGTCAACAGAGACTGCAATTGACAAGGACCTCAATTTTTTCCCATGTATGTCTCTATGGGGTTACTCAAGCTTCCTCACAGTATGGTATGTGGATTCTAAAAGTCCAAGTTCCTAGAACAGGGAGTGGAAGCTGCTTGTCTCATTGTTACTTAGGCAGTCAAGCAGTTACAGAGCCTGTCCAGATTGAGGGGACAGGGTATAGTTTCCACTTTTCAGTGTAAAAGTATCAAGAAATTTGTGATCATCTTTAATCTACCACAATTCCTACTCTGACTTTTGGGCCTCAGGCTTCTCACCTGTGAAATCAAAGAGCCTAATTGGATTATCTTTGAAGTTCCTGCCAATCTCCAAAGACTTTGAATCACCAGTTCTTATGTATAATTTGCTGATTGATGAAGAAGCCCAGTCTGTGAGTTCATGTCCTTTATAGGCCTACACATGACAATAGATGAGCTCAGCCAGACAGACACACAGAACTCAGACCTCATGGGCAAGGACCTGGGGCACCCAGGCTCCTCTATATTCCCTCTGAATTCACTGCTGCTCCCCCCCCACCTACGCCAAAGTCCCATTTTAATCCCTCAAACCTGACAATAGCTGCCCTGAGGGCTTTCTGACCCCTAAACACATCATTCCTGTCAGTTCTCTTGGGCAATAACTAAAAAGCTAAATATGTAACAAGTGTAGAAGAAATTTCAACAAGAGATTAACAAAACTCAAAAGTTCCTTACTGTGAAGGGGGTCAGTGAGTGGGCTCCAGATCCAGACAGTCTGGGTCCAAACACCCCAAGCATTACATTTTCGCTGTGAGATCTTGTAAAGAAGTGACTTCACCTTTTTAGATTTCACTTTTCCATTTTTAAAATGATGATATAAATAGCATCTCCCTCATAAAGTCATTAAAAGTATTAGCTGAGATAGCTCATATAAAGCTCTTAACACAAAGCCCACTTTATTATAGGCACTTGATAAATATTAACCAGTGCTTTTAAGTGATAGTGCCAAAGTCATGGCCATATTAGATTTTCATTTCCCAGAGGCAGAAAGGGTAGATCTTGCCTTGAGCAAGAAGTTCAAGGCTAAGAGCTGCCATATTGCAGTAGGCCTGGTCATTGACCACCAGCCTCCTGCAAGAAGAGAAGAGAAAATATGACAGAGTTAGTGTCTTACTTTTGCTCACCTGGAATCAGAGTGGGGATTCTACATTGGCTGACCATTTCCTGATCCCTCAAACCTGACAATCGCTGCCCTGAGGTCTTTCTGACCATAAACTAGTCCTGCCGTAGGACTTACATCCTACGCCATCCATGGCCTAAGATATTTGCTGAGTATCTAACATGAGCCTTCTGGGCACTGAGGCCCCACCAGTGGACTAGCCACTGAGCATTCTGCCTTCATAGGGAGTGTGTTCCTCTGTCCCACTCTACTTGAAAGGCACACCTTGCCGAGGCACAGTTATAGAGGCCATTGGCTGACTCATTCTCATCTGCCCTGACATCTAATCTCATTCTTGAATCTACAATTTTCTCTGATACCTGAAAACTGGCTCTGCAGACTCTCTTGGAGGTGGAAAGGGAGATTAGAGGGGAAGACTGTATATGAGGGTCAACACTTACATGGCTGTGCAGATGGTGCCAAAACATGCATACATTTTTTGGCACCCTCTGTATTTTGAGGATGCACTGGAGAATAATTCTTCAGTGTTATTACAAAACTGCCAGCTCATTTCTGAAGAAGCACAAAATACAAACAAGCCGGCATTGTTTGCTTTATCAATGCTCCACTGTGGTGCTGGGTTTAGGGAGGTGCCCGCCTCAACAACACCTTGTAACAGCCCCACCAACTCTTTCGCAAGATGGCTACAGGGCTCCAGTGCTTCCTACACAAGGAAGAAAAGCGGTGTTGACTAGGAGAGAAATTCAGACATATAAGAACCAAACAACAGAAAACACAGAGTCTGGCAGTATAGTGGGTGACATTCCGCTCCCAGGAGAGGAAGGGCACAGGCTGGCTCAGTCATAACCATTTACACAAGGTCCCTCCCAGATACATGGACTCTGGTCCTTCCTTCCTGGGATCTTTAACCATGACCCTTCCCAAGGTTTCTATTCTCAGGCCACTCACTTCCTTGCTGTGAGCACCTGTGCTGATTCTCTTTCCTGGTAGATCCTAAATAAAGATACACAGCCCAGGACTCTCCCCTGACCACTTGACTCTGTCTATCCAGAAGCCTCTTGGACATCTTTCTCTGAAAGTCCTAAGACCTTCGAGCTTCAAACTGTTAAGGATTGAATTATGTATGTCCCCTCCTAAAAGATGTGTTGAAGTCCTAATGTCCAGTGCCAGTAAGTGTGACCTTATTGAAAATAGTCTTTGCAGATGTAATCAAGAACACGCTAGGTTGAGCCCTAATCCAATATGACTAGTGTCGTTATAAGAAGATAAAAATCCCACATGAACAGAGACACACAGGAAAAGGCCTTATGATAACAGAGGTAAAGACTGGAGTGATGCAGCCACAAGCCAAGGAACACCAAGGATTTTTGGCCCCTCCAGAAACTAGGACAAGGCAGGAAGGAAAGAATTCCCGCCTAAAGATTTCAGGGGAACTATGACCTGCTGAGACATTTATTTTGAAGTTTCAGCCTCCAGAACAATAAGAGAATAGATCTATGTTATTTTATCCCATCCAATGTATGTAACTGTTATGGCAGCCCTAGCAAATGATCATACTGAGACTAGCTCAAAAGAAAAGAAGTCCATTATTTTCTGACTAGCCTCTTTTCTAGTATTTCTTGTTGTAGTACATGAAACCACTTGCCAAATCAGAAATCTAAGGGTCATTTTGACTCCTTTCCCATGCCACAGTCAACAACCACGAGTCATGTCAACTTGACCTCCTTTGTAAGTCACCAGTCCTTTTTCTATTGATAACTTTACCTCCTTTTCTTGTGCTCCTGGCCAATTCATTTTCTTCTGACATCATCTCCTGTCCCTACTGTACCCCATCCTTATTCCACCAGTGTGATCCAATGCCCTTCATGTCACACCCCTGCTTGGACCTTCCTCAACAAGTCCCTGTGTCTCACTTCAATACAAGCACTAAACCTACAGCCTTCACCTGCAGGGCCATGCGTGAATGACTTGGTGTCAGTATGACAGCCTCCAGTTGTTATCCTTCACTTACTCCTTTCCTCACCCTTGAACTTTATGCTCAGACAATACTAAATCTCTTAAGGTTTTCAGAATATGTTATGTTCTTTCATGCTTCTGTGCCCTTGCAGGAGCTGCCCCTGGCATTAGAAATAACTCCATTCTCTTATATTCCTTGGAAATGTCTATTCATCCTTCAAATCTTTGATTAAGTGCTTTCTTGCTTGTGAAAGGCTTTCCTCAAGCAATTCTGGATAGCTTATATTCCCTTTCTTATGATGATAATTTATATATATATATTATAACTAGGCTGTTTGCATGTCTGTTTTTCTGCTGCACATTTTGAGGTCACAAATTGTGTTTTAATGTTTTGCATTAATTCATTCATTTCTTCTTTTATTTATTCACTCTTGGAACTTAGAGACTAGTAGGGGATAAAACTAAATAGTTGATCACAAAGGGCGAACAATGCCACAGGGACGCAGGGACAAGGTGCTATGAGAATAGGTAAGGAGTACTTTGCCCAGCCTCAGAGGGTCCCATGGGAAGTGAGGTCAAGGTGTATGGGGAATACAGCCTGGCATCAAGAATGCTCCTGGTCCTAAACAGCTGGAAAGCAGAGGGTAACAGTGGCATGAAGAAAAAGGCTGGAGCTGTATGCAGAGACAAGGCCCTAGGGGGAGTGTCAGGTGGTTAAAGAGAGCAGACTTAACCTGGGACCCAGTGAGTCCTTTTTTTCCCTTTACAATTGCCTTTATTCAATTGCTTTTAATTTAAAAAGAAGATTCTTATGATAAGTAAAACAGCTGAAGACAGAGAAATAAGAGCTAAAAATCAGTCCCTCATTCCTAGATCATGAGGCAGTTGGAGAAGTACTCTTCTCTAAGTTGCTGTAACACATGCAAATCCAGAGCAGGCACATGTGTTGGATTTTGTTTTGTTTGTTCACAGTTTTACAAAAATTAGATAATAACATACACATTTCCCCACACTTCGCTTTTTCCACTTAGTATGTATCTACTATCATATCTCTCCATGAGAGTATGCTAAGTAGGTTAGAGCGAACTCATTCATTCTTCTTTGTGGTAGCTGCATATCCCACATCATGGAGGCACTGTGTTTATTTGGATATTTTATTATTGATGAATAATTGTCCATTGCCCAGTACTTTGCCATGATAAGCAGTACCTCTATAAATATTCTTTTCAATGTATTCTTAAGTACTGATGCTTCTATACCTATTGAAATGACTGTCCAGCATGGGTTTCCTGAATTAATGCGTATGCATTTTGAACTTTAATAGACACTGCCAGATTGTTTTTTCCTAGAAGGCTGAGCAGTTCACTTTCCCACCAGTAAGATATAAAAGTATTGATGCACAGATGTCACTGGTCTTTTTCAGTTTTGTCCATATGATGAATAAATAATTAAACTCTACTTTCTCTGATGTCTCTTTCCCATTTAAATCTTCATTTCCTCTTTTGTGAATTGCTTCTTTATATTGTTTCCTATATTCCTATAGCTTTTGGCTATTTCATTACCAGTTATAATGAGCTTTGGATAAATTAAGGATAATTTTTCATACATATTACAAATGTTTATCTCAGTCTATAGTTTGCCCTTTGACTTTGCTTATTGAGGTTTTTTTCTTATAATTCAAAAAAAATGAGGGGAATGTGTCATTTGTTTTCCATTTCATGGATTTTGGGATTCTCATCATCATTAAAAATTTATCCTCTACTCCAAAGTTATACAAATTTTCCACTGGATTTTCTTCAAAGACTTTGTGTTTATTTGTTTATTTACTTATTTATTTATTTACATTTATCTCTTTAACTCAAATCCATCTGGACATTTGCATTAGATTATTCATCGCAGCTTAATTTACAATCACCAGGATGTGGAATCAACCCAAGTAACTGGATTAAAAGACTGTGGTATATGTATACCATGGAATACTATTCAGCCATAAAAAGGATGAAGATGTTATATCTTTTATATTAACCTAGATAGAGTTGAAGAACATTCTCTTTAGTAAAGTATCACAAGAATAAGAAAGCAAGTATCCAATGTACTCAATATTAATACACAACCACACAAGAGAAAAATGTAATTTAATTCACATTGGGGGGGTTGAAAAAATAATTTAAAAAAAGAAAAGAAATGGTGGTCCATCTTACTTTTTCTCTGCAGATGGAGAACTCATTAGGTTGACATTATTTCTTGAATTGATCCTAACTTCCCCACTGAACTGAAATGTCATCTTTACAAATACTAATTATGCAAACACATGGTGCTTATTCCTAAATTTTAGCCTATTCCCATGGACCACTTACTTGTGTGTCAAAATGTATTCTTTTGCTAACAATCACTTTATCTTAAATGTCAATATTAGGTAAGGCAAAGGTCCCCTATTTCCTTTTCAGAACTACCTGTCAAAGTCTATAAGGCTATATGTTGTATTATAACATGCCACTATAATTATGTTTTTTAATTATATTGCTCTTGTACTTCAAGGAAGATGTGGTTAAGTGTCATAGCCAGTTGTGGATGGCTATAAATGAACACGCAGTCATTCATGCAGCCAGAGTCACACCAGATACCCTCATTTTGGTCTCACCCTCTGACACCAATTGACTCAAAGATCCCCCCAACCCCTGAACTCTGGATGCTGATGGCTACATTCCCCTTTCCCGGGGTGAGAGGCCTCAGTCAGATGTCTTCCTCCGACAACCCTGTCCCAGGCTAAGTGGCTCCAGTTTGGAGCTTTCCTCCCCTTCAGGCTCCTGCTAGCCTCGAGCACAGTAGGGGAGAGGACCAAGTCTCTGCACCCTGATAATGGCCCTCCCACATTTCGTGTGCCAGGCTACTCTCCAGAACAAACTTTCTTTCCAGGAGACCTGTCACTGCTCCTAGAGCCGCTGTGCTTCTCCCCGAGTTTGTACTAACTCTCCCAGGGTGGAATCGGCTCTGACCTTTTCCTCACAGGCACTGCTGACAGCATGTTGAGGGAGGTAAAGTCAAAAGCATGGTGCTATGGATTGAATTGTGTCCCCCTAAAATTCATAGGTTAAAATTGAACCCTCAGTATTTCAGAATATGGCCTCATTTGAAAATAGTTATTTCATATGTAATTAGTTAAGATGAAGTTATCAGAGTGGGCCCCCATCCAATTTGACTGATGTCCTTATACAAAGGGGAACTGTGGGCATGGACCAGCAGTCAGAGAGAATACCATGTGAAGATGAAGGCAGGGATTGGGGTGGTGCTTTTAAAAGCCAAGGAGTGCCAAGATTAGCCAACAAACTACCAGAAGCTCCCATAGCCCTCGGAAAGAACCAGCCCGCCTCATAACCTTGAACCTGAGCTTCTAGCCTCCAGAACTGGGAGGCAATAAATTCCTTTTTTTTTTAAGCATGTCATCTCTAGTAATTTGTCACAGCAACCCTAGGAAACTAATTCACACAGCAACCCAGCCAAGATGAAGAAGGCTGCCTTCTCCACCTGGTTCCTTCTCTCTGCTCTTTGCTAGGGTGGACTAGGGAGTCTGATCACTACAAACTTCAAATGTGTTTTTGCCTACTAGAACACCAACCTCGAGAAACTTGGCTCTTGCCTGGTATGGAGGTTTAGCAGATCAACTCAGGCTCTGCTTTGCCACCCACTGCCTGGTTCTGTGCAGAGCCAGGCAGAGGGCTCTGCCTTCCTACTGTGGAGTGTGGTGCTCAAACTTCAGGAGTTCAGCAGGAAACAGCAGTTAGCAACTGCTTTGCAGACTGAGTGTGGCCTGCTGGGGTTGAGGACTTATTCCCTACAGCCTCCCCACTATGGGCACTGGAATCCTCACCCTTCTGAAAGGTGCAAAGATGACCCATGGGCATTCCTGAGGGCTGTTTCCAATTGTCCTCCCAGTGTCTCAGTGCCTAGTTCAGGGTCTGCCTCACAGCAAAGGCTCAGTCTTTGCTTACTGGATGGATGACACACTAATATACAGGAGACTCTTCAGGCCTTCCCCAGTCCGTGGTTCGACAGCACAGCTACGAAAGCTTTACCTACAGGAAGTGCATCTATCACTGTGTCAGGCAGTTTCCCACCCCCCTTATGAACCCTGAATTCTTTCTCTTTCTCTCTGGCCTGACCATTAGCGTCCAAGTTCCTTTCCATTAGTGTTCCCTCCCAGCAGCTCTTAACAGTCAGCCTCACACAAAGGAGGTTGAAACAGCCTCTGGCAAGTCTCCCTGGAATTCATAACCAGCTTCCCCCACCCCAAAATCTACCAAAAGCTTCAGACAGAACTCACAGGGAAAACTCTACATTGATAATAGAGTCTGTTTCCCTGATGCTTCAATAGATCTTTATTTTACTTTTATTTTTTATTTTATTAAATCATAGCTGTGTACATTAATGCATTTATGGAGTACAATGTGCGAATTTGATATACAATGTAGAATGCTTACATGAAACTGATTAATAATATAACCATCACCTCACTAAGCACAAGCTCATTTTAAAATAACCATCCCAGGGAAAGCAAGTGAAGGAAAAACAAACAATAACAACAACAGAAAAACTTGAGGCTTCCCTGACATTATGTTCCAAAACTTCAACATATGGGAATAGCTTTGGGGAGGGCAGTTGCCAGAGTTGGAGAGAGATTTCCACAGTCACTGGGGACTTGAGGGCTGGAAATGGCAAGAAAAGTGCCCTGAGCTCCAGTCCAACTTGGCTCTTAAAGAGAAACCCACCACTCATTAACTGGCCCTAAACCCTGCTAAGTGAAAAAGAAAAATAAATGAGCTCATTAAATCCGGAAGGAGGGAAGACCTGCAGTGTTAACCAAGGAAAATTCCCAGCACTGCTTAGAAAAACAAGGGCGTGTTTGGCACAATAAGATTCATGACCAGGAGAAGGGGCTGCCTCAAAACAAGGGGGTTGAATGATCCTGACCACCCCGAGGGCACACAGATGCCTGAAGAGGGAACCACTGCGATTTGCTGCAGCTGGCAGGCGCTATGTGGTTTACCAAATCAAGGGGACCATGTCTTTGGTCAAACTCATGGTAACATCAGTTGGGAAATGCAGTGGGAAGTTCCAGGAGAATGACTAGTTCTTAAGAGAATTATGACTTCAACCCAGACTGCAGTAACTGCCTGTGACAAATACAGCCTCAGGTTTGGTGGAAGAAAGGCTGTTCCTCACTCTCTATCCATTCCATCCCCGCTGGCCACCCACTTCTGTGCCTTCCCGCTAGATGCTGCCCCTGCAGGCCTGACCTACTAGTGCTGCTCCTGTTGGCCCATCCAGGTTTCTGATCCTGGCCCCAGCTTGACCCCTGAACATGGCCCCCTTCATTTAGGGGGTTTCAGCAGACTCCTTTAAGATCTCCTTATTGCAGAATCATGGGGGCTCTGACCAGTCCTGCCCTCTGCTTTTGTAAAAGACAACTCCCCTCCCACCACTTTCTATGGTAGCTCCAGGCCTACACAGACAATGACTGTATTTAGATTAATGTCTGTGGCACTGATGCATGAGCAGGAACAATGGGAACACAGGGGAGAGTGCCTAACCCACCTGTGTGTTTGCCCAGAGCCATCAGGGAAAGAAAGCCTTCCTCAGAAGACGTGACTCACCCCATTTCCCCTGGTGGGGGCTGGGGCGTGGAGATGGTGACTCCAGGCAGAGGAACAGTGGAGGCAGAGGCATGGAGTTGTGAAGAAGACAGCCAGATTAACAAGAATCCCACCCACTGCCAAGGAAAAGACATGGTCAAGTTCATTGTGTGACCTTTGCTTCTACTCACTGAGGTTCTTTCCCTGGGGACTATACGTCAGAAACATTTTCATGACTGACGTATAGACAAAGTTGTCATTAGCTTAAACTTGAAACCTTGCACGAAACTCTACAATACAGCAAGATCTATTCCCAACTACCTTCTCTCAGCCATCCCCTTCTAACATGGACACCATTCTCAAAAGGGAACATACAATTTATAGGGGAAAAAAGACTTTCAGAGTCTCCAGATCTTGAATCCCAACTCAGCTCATCCCTGGCTTTGTGACAATGACAGGACATGACCTCTCTGAGCCACACTTCTCTCATTTGTAAAATGGTTGCAAAAATATCTATCAAATACAGTGGTCATGAGGATTAGCAAAAATATATACAACCCCTCCCCCCAGATGCTTTGTTATAGCTTAGTTCAAGGATGGCAGCTAATATTATCCCAGACTGTGATCTGGGCTGTCTCCCCTTGGAAGCCCTCTGCTCCCTTCAGTGTCTGGTCCTACTCAGTGAAGATTGGGGTGTGGCTTAGTCCCTGGCATGCAATCCCTGGACTCTTTGTGACTTCCATTTCTGCAACAAAAACACTGCACCTTCGCGGAGTCTACTCTTTGCTCTTGAAAGCTTTGAAAAACTGTTATGCATGAGCAGACCCTTGGAATCCAAAGTCACTTCCTTAACAGTCAGAAGGGTCAGTCTGCTACACAGTTTTCAATTGTACTCCCAGAGGTCTACTCTGAAGGTCAGGGTCGCCGTTTGTTCTAGATATTAAAGCATGGTACACACATTTTTAGTCTCTGTGGGACAGGTGATTTACAAGAGGAGTACTTGCAAAGACTTAAAAAATTAAATCTGTAGTCCCCTTCTCTGGTGAGAAAAGTGCCAACTTCTTCGTCTGGTAGACCAGGACAGACAACCAACTTGGCCTCGATGAGGGTTGCTAATCTGGGCGTGAGGGGAGCAGAGGGGAAGAGGTAGGGCTCCCCTGAGTCCCTTCGGGAGTCGCTGAGGGTATTTTTCTCAGAAGTCTAGATGGGTGACAAGTAGCCCCGTTGTCCAGGAAGATGGGGTTGGTAACAGGACCCTTCGTGTTTTGAATTGAAAACAAAGGATGGCTGGGATTCGTGGGAGCCTGCGCTGCCCTGGGGCTCCTGGGACAAGCTGGCACCTGGAAGGCGGCTGTGAATGGAAACTGGAGGCAGAACTCAGCTGAGCTGCAACCTCGTGAGCTCTCGTGGGGGTCACCCCTGGCTGAGGTTACCGCTGAGGGAATGGGGTCATCCTCCCTAGAGAACTTCTGCGGCTGTGCGGGGACACGGACAAAAGCAGCTTTGTGGAAGGCTGAGAGACCGTCCAATGGCGCCACCGTGTGGCAGCACGGGGCAGCGGCAGCGGAGGACAGCGCATCCCAGTTGCTGGGGCTGCACCCGGGACCTTCTCAGACAGGTGAGAGGAGGACTTGTGGACATTTCAGGTTTTCTGCTAACAGGGTAGATGGAGACTACTTGACAAGCAAGTGCAAAAACGAGAGAGAGATCCCTATCTTTTTATTCCAAGTGTGTGGAGCAACCTTCACCGCTAAATTCATCATGGCTGAATTTAGTCCCAGCTAGTAGCTTTACCTAAAAATTGATGCCTTAAAGACTAGTCAAAATGAAATGAATTAAAGTCTGCTCAAACATTAGAGCTGTCAATTCCCTGGTGTGTTTCCAGGTTCCCGACTCGAAAAACATGTCCGCATGAGTGAGTGAGCGAGGAAATGAGTGAGTCAGTGAAGACTTTCTGAATTGACCCCCCACCATGCAGGGGCTTCAGCGCATGTACCAGACCTGTTAGGTGGCACTTTCCCAGCCTCAGCCTCAACGGAGGCGTGGGTACGTTCAGCGCGAGACAGCTCACCCTGCGCGGAACTCAGAGGGAATTTCTGCGAACCGCTTCTACCGTCCTTGAACACAGCTAGAGAGGGGACGGGGGAGGGGCGTCGTGAGGTTCCTTCCCAGGGAATTGCTGCCAAGTCTCCACTTCCCCTTGGAGGGGTGTGGAGGGGCTGCCTCCTTCACTCAGGCCTAGCAAGGGGGCTTCCCTGGGAACAGTAAGAATCCTGCACCATTCCCACTCCCTGGGGGTGCAAAGGCCAGGGGCCTGACTCACATTGAGAACACTAAAACAGCCGGTGCAACAGAATAGAAGGGGCTGCAGAGGAGGTGGGCTGTGCTCTCAGAATTCCTTAGAGAAAGGACATGTGTTTCCCAGACCACAAAGAAGTAGTAAAGCCAAATGGTGTGCTTTTAAGTCCTGCCTGAAAGCAGAGCCTGGTGGCTGAGGAGCCCCAACAGCGAGATCTGGCCTGGAGGGAACCATCACTGAACCAGGGGCTCCGGGCTGAGGGAGGAGACATCTAAAGGGACAAAATGCACAGCCCACATCACAGGGGCTGTGCTCGGCAGGAGGTCCCTGAAGAGCCCAGCAGTGTGCCACTATGAAAAAGTCAGCTTCAGACAGCTACCTTGAGAGAAGGCTCCATCAGACCCAGGTCGCACTGTAGGACAGCCTGTCCTGGCTTCCTAATGCCCCTCCCCCCTCAGCCCACTGCGTTAACAAGTAGGGGGAACATGAGCTGAACAAGTGAGAAGCTGGCCAGTGGGCCTTCTCAGAAAGCAGGTGTTCATTGCCTTCTCTCCAGCTAGGAGGATAAGACAAGACTAATGCTAAGTTAGGTTCCAAGTTTTTGTTAGTACACAAACTAGGCTTTGTGACTGCTCAAATGAGACTATTTGCAACTAAGTGACTGCCAGACTATTATTACCTAAGTGTAAGCAGGAAAGTCGAGAGTCCAGGGTATATAAATTTTAAAAGGATACAAAGAGACCCAAACTAAAGATGAGTTTTATGACCCACTTCAACATTCAGATTGCAGTGCATGCAGCTAATCTTCACCCAGTGTTTTCTCTCTGCAGAGACTCTGGAAGACAGAAGAGAAGGAGGAGGAGGAGACAGACTCCTACCTCACAGGCCTGCCAGTCTTCTTAGGGAGAAAAGCCTGCAAGAGGAAATAGTGCAGGGTCTGGGGGTCATGCCAGACTGGGTGCCTTTGAGTTCAGAGATCACATTTGCAGACAGATGTCCCTTTCTCTCGTCACTTGGGACTCTAGGGAGAGTCTGCTCATGAGGCTTCTGCTTAACTCTTGGAGGACACTGTAGTCCCAGGTCTGTCCAAAGCCCATCCCTATCCCCCAACCCTCTCTGTGGTACTAACTCGTCCCCAACACCTCACATCGTGCCCCTGCCCTGTGTCCCCTTCTCCAACCTCCTCTCTGGATCTCATCCTCCCAGCTGCTGCTGGGGACAGATCCGTCAGTAGTCCACCACCTGAAGTCCCTCTTCCCTCCGTCCTCTCATCCCCCCCTTGCTTGGAGGTGGGACCTGCCATTATCCTCACCTTACACATGAGGGAGGCAGTGACTTTCAGAGACTGTGGGAGTGGCCTCAGAACTGGAGAGGGTTTCTCAGCTTGGGATCTGTCCACTTAGAGCAATGGTTCTCAACCCTCCGAATGCCGCGGCCCTTTAATATGGTTCTTGTGAATCTCCACCCACAGGCTGAGAACACTGACTTAGAGAGATGGAACACAAAAGTCCTTCAGGCCTGACTTTCCCCCTCAGGCTTCTACCTCCTGATTGTTCACATTCCTTCAATTACCACCTCTAGTCCTGGGCAGTCTACCTCCTCTGGCACAGTGGGCAGGTCTTCCGTGCTGCACAGCTGAGCATTCCCTGCCACCCCTGTTTAGAGACAGGGCCACAGAGAGAATGAAGTGCCTTTTCCAAGTGCTCCTGGGCTGCAAAGGCTCTCCTGCTCCTGTGCTCTCTGCTCCCTGCTGAACGCACCCGCTCCCACACCCAGGGGAAGACAGCAGTCTGAGAGCCAGCATAGCACTGCCTCCTTCTCACACCAAGTTGGTCACTAAGACTATTCATTCTTTCTCACCAGTGTCTCAGGATTCTCCCCCTTCCTCTTCACATGTGCCGCTTCTGCCTCACCAGCAGAAGGTGAAGTTTGGGCCTCTCCGCCTACACAAATGCAACATTATCAAGCATCCCTGTCTATCAGGTGCTATGTGCATCACTGTCTGGTTAAGATGTAGGGTCCTTGCCAGGGAGTTCAACAGAGGGAGATGAATGCCAAGAACTGACTGCAGCAGTGCAGGAAGAGCTGAAAAACCAAGCAGAGATCAAGGAAGCAACCGGAATTAGCAACAGCAGGAGGCTGTTACCATCTTGAAACCTGGAGGGACAAAAGGAAGAGGTGGTGGTATCAGAACCACAAACAGTGGCCACTTGAAATGAACTTGAACCTTGAAGGCAGGGATTCTCCAAGAGGAGCTGCAGCCTTGGAGGAAATGCAGTCATTGTCAATTCCTTTGTTTTCAAAACAGAGAGAAAGGGAGAGAAATGCCCTGGCCTTTTCCTTCCTCCCACCACTGCCTCCCATTGGCCAAACCTGGCAGGAAGCCAACCGGCAAATCATCCTGGGAAATGTAGTTTGCAAGCGTCAGCCTCTGTGATGCAGAGCCAAAAAGGGGAAGGGATCTGATTGCAAACAGGCATCTTTCCAGGACAGGCCCTGTGCTGGGAACTGGGGTAGAAAATCAAACAAGAATCACAGCCCACAAGATAGCCACAGATGTACAGAGAGTTACAGTGCAGTGTGATAAGTGACGCAGGGGTCCACATGGTGTAGCAGGTGCTGGAAAAGGGAGCCGTGTCAGCCTGCTCAGGACAGGTATGTAAGGACTCTGGGAGGAAACATAAGAGCTGAAACGTAAGGACAAATAAAAATTAACCAGATGAAAAGTAAAGTGGGCTTGGGAAGGCCTTTTAGGATAGAGCATGTTTGAACCCAGGGAACGGAAAGATAATGACTCTGCCACAGAAATCCTTTAGCAATTTCTCACTGTGTATGGGAGAAAATCTACATTTTTCTCCAGGTAGTGCAAGACCATGCTCTCTCCAGCTTCAACCCTACATCCAGAAAGCCCCCTGAGACTTCAGCCACCTTTACTTCTTGTGGAAGAGATAAGTCGTGATTTCCCCCTTCGTGCCTTTGCACGAGCCTTTTCCACTGCTCCCTGGCAAGATTCTGTTCAAATTTTAGTTGCTCTTTGAACTTCTCTGACCTCCCTAGACAAAGCCATGCTCCCAAGACCTGTGCACACTGCCCCTACATCACGTGCATTAGTGGATGTGTTTCTGCAGCTGACTGCCTCCCAGGGACTGTGAATCAGGTCCTTGCAGGAAATGTCAGTATATTTACATTACATATCCTTAGTGCTTGCAAAGCACCTACCACAAAGCAGGCACTCAGGAAAGTGCAGACAATGAAGCAACAAGAGAGGGAGAGGCAGCCAAGGCATGGTGATTCTGAGGTCACACCAGTGGGACTCTAGATAGTACTCACGTTTGTGCTGGAGCTCAGAGAAGGTGTGAAGGTTGCATTAGTATACAAACATGCCTCACTTTTGTGAATATAAATTCATGAAAGATAGCCAGCATTCTATCTTTTCTTTTCAAGGTTGTAGTGCATTTTAGAATTTACTCCATGACGAACTCCCCCGCAGGAAGATGAAGAGTCAAGTGTTTTCCCATCTCCACCTGCTCCTAGGTGGAGCTGCTGCCACTTTCACAAGCTCTGAGATTTCACTTCACTCAAACAATCTCTACCTTGGCAAGCTCCAGAAAGTACTTCTTGCTTATTTGTTTTGCTTGCAAAACATCCAGATTAGCTTTCAAAATTACAGGGAAATCTAAGGTGAGTAACTTACAAGAAAGAAAAGGGCAAGTGGCCGAGTAATCATTACCTGATATGTCCCCAGCTGCTTCAGCACTGGCCACATTCTCCAGCGTGGCCTGGCACAGCTTTAGGGTTGTTTATTCCCGACCTCCGTGTCCACCAGCAGGGCCTCAGCCAAATGAGCCGTGGGGCAACCACGTGACTCAACTCTCAGAAAACACTGGGAATGATGTTGAGGTGACTGTATCCTCTCTGTGTGTGACATCTTCCTAAGTTGATATACGCATAACATTTTAAGCAGAAAAGGGATCTAAAATATATCAACCAAAATGTTTATTTGTCTTTATTCTATAATTTTCAAATTTTTTTATAATACACTTAAATTGTATTTGAAAAAGTACATGAAAAGTTTAAAATTTTAAACTTAATCACAATACCAAAGGTTAAACCAGTTAATCATGGGTCACTCTTTATATACGTTACAATTTGAGTCAGGAGGTCTAGTTTCCTCACTTCTGTCACCTTGTAAAGCACTACTCCTCTGTCAAGATTCAGTTCAAGTGCTCCTATCTGGGGACCTTTCCAACTCAAATCTGTCTAAAATGCTTTTCCCGAGTGCTTCGCTGGCCCATTGAGACTCCCCTCTACTCCAGCAATCACCATAAAATAAAACTTTTTTTGTAGTACGCTCTGAGTCCTTTAGAAACATTTATTCATTACTATACGACCCAACAATCTTACTATTAGGCATCTACCCAAAGGAAGAGAAGTCATTTTATCACAAAGATATCTGCACTCAAATGATTATTGCAGCACAATTCACAGTCACAAAGATGTGGAAGCAACCTAAGTGCCCATCACTTTGTGAGTGGCTTAACAAAATGGGGTATTTATACACACACTGTGGAGTATTACTCAGCCATAAAAAGAAATGAATTCATATCCTTTGCATCAATATGGATGGAACTGAAGACCATTATCCTAAGTGAAATATCTCAGGAATGGAAAAAAACAACCACGCATGTGGGTACACAGGGCCACAGAGGGAAATAAAAGTCATTGGAAATTAAGAAGGAGGAAAGGGGGGGAATAAGAGGGAGCGGGGATAAGGTCAGGGGTAAAAACCTACCTAACAGCCAGGCTTAGTGGCTCACACCTGCACCTAATCCTAACATGCTGGGAGGCCAAGGCGGGTAGATTGCTTGAGATCCTGAGTTTCAGGCCAGCCTGAATAAGAGTGAGACCTCCGTCTCTAAAAAATAGCCATATGCCATGGCGGGTGCCTGTAGTCCCAGCTACTCAGGAGGCGGAGGCAAGGGAATTGCTTGATCCCAAGAGTTTGAGGTTGCTGTGAGCTGTGATGCCACAGCACTCTACTGAGGGTGACAAAGTGAGACGCTATCTCAAAAAAAACCCCAAACCAAAAAATTCTACCTATCAGGTGCAATGAACACTATTCAGATAATGGGCACAGCAATAGCCCCAACTCAAGCATAGACGTTATCCACATAACAAAAGCATTAGAACCCCTTAATATCCTGAAATTTTTTTTAAAAAAAATGTTACTCAGCTCCTTTCCCCTGAATCTACTTGACACATTGAATAAATAAATGACCCAATACCGCTATGTGTGATATTGGGTATTTTATCACCCTCCTATAGCCTCAGTGCCTCATCACTAGAATGGGGATAAATGTGCCCATCCCTGGAGTAGCTGTATGGATTAAACAAATACTTTGTGTATTGAACAGCAATACAGAGACACAATAGTAGTCACAGGAAGGGTACATGTGACAATCAGACCCAGAGACCACACCACAGGTTCCTTCTTCCCTCCTGTGTTTGCTAATGAGACAGAAAGTTCTTTTTTTTTTTTTTTTTTGAGACAGAGTCTCACTACATCGCCCTTGGAAGAGTGTAGTGGCGTCATAGCTCACAGCAACCTTAAACTCTTGGGCTTAAGCAATTCTCTTGTCTCAGCCTCTCAAGTAGCTGGGACTACAAACACCTGCCTCAAAGCCCAGCTATTTTTTGTTACAGTTGCCATTGTTGGTTAGCTGGCCCAGGCTGGGTTCAAACCCAACAACTTTGGTGTATGTGGCTGGCGCCATAACCATGGAGCCTACGAGTGCCAGAAAGTTCATTTTAATATGACTGTACAAGCAGTAAAGAAGACTTGTGCATATGTGTTTTTATCTGTTGTATTACATGAGATTGTGGTCATCCTCCAGTCCCCAGACCTTCTCAGAGGTCCTCACCAGAAAAAGTCTAAACTGCCAAGCCTCGGTCTTTCCTAGTACCTATGCGGTTTGATATTTTAGCCAATTTAGATTATTTTTAATGTAACGCTTTCTAAGCTGCCTTGTAAATCAAACAACACATGTAAATAGTTTTATAACCATTCCATGTTAAGTGAGGCTATGTTTTATCATTTTAATATATTAACTTTGTAAACAAATAGTAATAGCTAACAGTTTCCTTAAAATGTTGCAGATACCATTCTGAATATTTTACATACCTTTGGTGATCAAATCTTTATAGCATTATAGGATGAGGAAACAGAGGCCCAGGGAGGTTAAGTGAGGTGCCCAAGATCACAAAGCACAGCATATAAACCTTAGTGCTGTGGCTCTGGGGCCCACATGCTCAGTGCTACACTTCAGCTGTCCAGTCTGTGCTATGCAAAGAAGAGTACATGGTGGAGAGAAGAGCGGGGTGTGGAGTATGCGTTCAGGCCTTAGAAATGAAGTTGCCATTATAAAATGAGTATTTCTATGTATCACAGAACAGATTAAAAATGCAATAGAAGGGGCGGTGCCTGTGGCTCAAAGGAGTAGGACACCGGCCCCATATGCCAGGAGTGGCAGGTTCAAACCCAGCCCCTGCCAAAAACTGCAAAAAAAAGCATTAGAAAAAAATGAAGGGATCTAGATCCACCAGTATAAATCATCCTCACTTACACACAACACCCTGTAGGAGAGTCATGGAGCAATGACAAAGATCAGTAGAGCCGCCGAGGATGTTTCAGTGGCAGTTAAGTGAATCTGTCAAGGAAGTTACTGTTGGGGGCACTCCTAAGTGTCTGTCTTAGCCCATTTTCTATTGTTATAATAGAATACTGCAGATCGGGTAATTTTTAAAGAACATAAATTTATTTCTTACAGTTCTGGAGGCTGTGAAGTCCAAGAGCATGGCCCTGACATCTGGTAAGGGCCTTTTTACTAAGTCATAACATGGTAAAGGGCATCACATGGCAAGAGGGTAAAGTATGCCAACTCAGGTCTCTCCTCCTCTTCTTATAAAACCAGTGGTGCCATTATGGGGGGCTTACCCTGATCACCTTATCTAATTGTAATTACCTTCCAAAGGCTCTGCCTTCAAATGCTAACAACATGAATTTGGTGATTAAGTTACCCACACATAAAATTTGGGAGACACACTCAAACCATAACAATATCTGTTAAGATTTTGGGGAGCTCCCAGATAGATTAATACATGGAGCCTTAAAGGAAGGTGAATAGGAAGTCATCCACATGCCAGGAAGAATGAAGTACCCCAACTCCACAGGGACAGAAGCCTCTGCTTTTGGGGTCCTTCCAGTCTTTGCCCAACTTATCTCTTCATTTGTTCATTTATATTCTGTAAAATATCCTCTGTAATAAACCAGTAAACCATTGCAATAAGTCATTCCTGGATGGATATTGATCACTTACAAAGCACATTGAGACATGGCCCTGGGATCAGTCATAGGGATTGTAAGAAAGCCAGCCTTCCCGCCTACTCCAGAGCGGCATATAGAACAATGCCTTGCCTTGGGGTGACTGTTCCATCCATCCCCAAATTAATGCAGATGGATTCACTGCAATCTGTCTGAGTGTAACCAAGGAAAAGGCTACTTCCTAGTTTCTATAATAGAAGGGTCCCCATGGAATTTATGTTAGCTCAGTAAAATAATGCTCTAGACTCATAGAGGATGTTTCAGTATCCTTACATAAGACCCAAAGTCAGCAGACCAAGTCCCAGGTCCTACAAGCATCCCACCAGCCAGGTGCCCAGAGCAAAAGTTTTACCTCCACAGAAAGCGAGGACTGTACTTCTTCACATGAAATTATCACTCAACAGGATGCAGTGGAAGAACACTCCCCCTCAGTGACAGCAGGTGTGCCACTAAGAGATGAGACCCAAACCCAGGGAGGCCAAATCTGACTTCCTACATAACTCCAGCAAATTCTTGCCAAAAGTCAGACACTGGTTTATTTTTGCTGTGAAATTCATGGAAGAAAAATAATAGATGTATGTATTCATAGTAAAAATATAATAAATATTCGATTTTTATTTTCCATGTATTTCCCTGTCTTTCTCTTTTTTTTTTTTTTTTTGAGACAGAGTCTCAATCTTTCACTCTGGGTAGAGTGCCATGGCATCGTAGCTCACAGCTACCTCCAACTCTTGGGCTCAAGTGATCCTCTTGCTTCAGTTTTTCTATATTTAGTAGAGACAGGGTCTCACTTTTGCTCAGGCTGGTCTCAAACTTATGGGCTCAAGCAATCTACGCACCTAGGCCTCCCAGAGTTCTGGGATTTCAAGGGTGAGCCACTGCACCTAGCCTCTCATGTATTTTTGTGAAATATATTAAAAAGTGAGATTTTAGCATTTAGGATCTATTTGGGCTTGTATTTTTCAAATGTCCCATCTGTGAACCACTCAGTAGGTTATGACCAGTATTTTTTAATTAAATAAAATTGAATAAAATTAAAAATTATAGTTTGGCCAAATAGCACTATTTGGCATGCTTCACCTTCCATCCCTCTCCATCCCCTAGGAACATCATGGAGGGGTCCTGCCTATGATCATCCCCAGAATGTCTGAAAGCCCTTTCAGATTCCCTCTTTCTCTGGACATATCGAAAATTCTTTTCCCTAGTCTTTCTGAAGCACTTTCTGCTGTGCTGCTATTGCTTCAAAATGCCCTCAAATATAAATGAGGATTTACCAAGCTTCTAGAAATATTCAAGGGCCAATGTTCACAGCACAGCATGTTCTCCAGCCTTCTCTCTGTTCCTTAAGAGGCCATGCATGTGCTTTTGTTCATTCATTCAGTGAGCATTTATTGAGCAGCTACTAGGCACCAGGCCCTCACCCTTTAAGGGCCTGGGCTGGGCCTAATGGAAGATATTAATATTAGAAGATGGTGACATTGATCGTTGGACAGATACAAGCTATGAAAAGCAGTGTGAAGGAAGAACACAGACAGCTGATCGGAGACCCAATATAGAAGAGAAGGGTAAGGCCTCAAGAATGAAGAATGAGACTAGGAAAGAGTAGAAGTTATTACAGACTGAAAGAGCAGCCAGAAAGCAAGACCTGTCACATTCATCTATCAAGACAGCAGCAACGTAGATAGTGAAAACCAGGGAACTTTTCAAAAGCTGCATCTGAAACAATAGTCAGGCGCAGGAGCGTGCAGGGCTGGGAAGGCTTTGGACCCTGGACAGACTGGGAATTGTCCCCTAACTGCAATGGGCAGCCAGTGAGAGGACTTGAGCAAAGGAGTAACATGAGAAAGAAAATGCCATTCCTGCCCTTGAGGAATTCACAATGCTATAATTAGATTCGGAGCTCCAGAAACTTTCAGTTAGCCATGGGTAAAATGACGAGAACACAGAAATCACACTAATACTTTACTAGAGGCCTTGGGAAGATATAATCGTATTGACACTAATTACTCTAAGAATTCCATGCTCTGTTCTGGCTCTTACCCTTCTCTGTGAAGATAAAAAATGAGCAGGTTAGGGAGTATTTATGTTCTGGAGACAAAAGACCAGAATGAACAGAATAATTGGCCAAATAGGGGAAAGCGCTTTCTTAAAGTTAACAGGATACAAGTTGTTCCCTATTACAGATTGAGTGTTTCTTATTCAGAATGTTCAGGATAGAAATGTTTTAGGTTTTGATTTTGTTCCAGATTTTGGAATATTTGCATACACATAATGAAATATTTTGGGGATGGGGCCCAAGTCTAAACACAAAATTCACTTATGTTTCATATACACCTTATGTGCAACCCTGAAGGTAATTTTATAAAGTATTTTAAATAATGTGCATGAAACAAAGTTTTCAGTGTGTTTTAACTGCAACCTGCTACATGAAGTCAGCTATGAAATTTTCACTTATAGCAGAATGTTGGTGCTCAAAAAGTTTCAGATTGTGGCATTTCAGGTTTTCAGCTTAGATATGCTAAACCTGTGTCATAAATTACAGTTTCTCTCTTTAATGCTTTCTGGCAAGGATCAAGAAACGTTGTGAGATATTTCTATTACTCTTAATTTAGTTTTTATGACAGTTGTATGTTTGGTATTTAATGTCACCTCTGTTTTCTTGGCCCACGGGTTGGCAATCTGTCCATGGGCCAAATCTGGCTCACCATATTCCTATATGCTGATGCTTTGGGGTGCCTTGCTGACCCTGGAGATTGCCCCTCCCAGAATTAGCCTTTCTTTCTCTCTTTCTTTCTTCCTTTACTTTTCTTTCTTTCTTTTGACAGTCTCACAATTGTCACCCCAGGTACAGCACTGTGGCATCATAGTTCATTGCAATCTTAAATTCTTTTATTTATTTATTTTTTTGTAGAGACAGAATCTCACTTTATCACCCTCAGTAGAGTGCCATGGCGTCACACAGCTCACAGCAACCTCCAACTCCTTGGTGTAGGTGAATCTCTGGCCTCAGCCTCCCAGTAGCTCAGACTACAGGTACCCGCCACAACGCCTGGCTAGCAACCTGAAACTCTTAGTCTCAAGCAAGCCTCTTGCCTCAGCCTCCTGAGTAGCTGGAATTATAGGCATCTGCCACCATGCCTGAATTGCTGTTTTTAGTAGAGACAAGGTCTCCCTCTTTCTCAGGCTGGTCTCAAACTCCTGAGCTCAAGCAATCCATCTGCCTCAGCCTCTCAGAATGGTAGGATTATAGGCATCAGCCACTGCACCTGGCCCAATTTCTAAACATAATAATCAACTGACCTGTGAGCATGCTTTTCAAATATAAACCAACTGAATCCATAGCCTACAACCTAAAATACCTCCTTCCCGACACATCCCAGGGCAAAGTATCAGAGAACCCAGAATAGCTCCCCTCCCCAAATCTCCTTGAAATTGCACAAATTAGCCAATCTTAAACCTGCTCATACTGCCTTGCCTGTTCTTCCCATAGAAACCACAATAAACTTTCCAGCTCACAACTTTCCCCTTCTGCCTCCTGATCACCCCAGTTCTTTCTTGTTTGTCCCCCCTAAAGTATGGCATGCCCTGTCCTCTGTGAATAACAAACTGTCTATTTTGTCAATTATCTTCTGATCCGTTGACCTTACTCAACCTCCAATTTTCTACTAATATTTTAAAACATAATATGCTCAGAATAGCTTTTGTGCTCTTAAATAGTTGGGAAAAAACCATAAGAAGAAGAATATTTCATGACACATGAAAATTATACAGAATTCAAATTTTACTGGAACCCAGCCACATAAATGTGCCTGCTTTTGTGCTACAGTGGCACAATTGCATAGTTGTGACAGAGACCTTATGGTCTATAAAACCTGAAATATTCACTGTCTTTACAGAAATAGTTTGCTGACTTCTACCTCAATTTATGGAACATGCTTGTTATTTTATTTGCTCGTTTAAGCTCTAAACTGGTGTAACCCATTGCTCTCTGTGTACAGTATAGAGCTGTTTATAGTTTGCAAGCTTCAGAATTTCTAGCTCTGGCTTTCTTCCTAGACTCTAACACCTAGTAACTGGTCCTCAGTTAGAAGACCATTTTACATTGTGTCTCAGGACACTCATATAGATAACAGAAACAAACTTCACAAAACATTACTCATCTTCATGACATGTGGATCATTTTATGGTTTCTATTTTCTTCTATGCCATTTTTAAAATACGCTGGTCAAAATCTACCAATTTCACAGCCCACTCATGGGCCAATGTGCACATGTTAATAAACATCATGAATCTAACAGACTCAAATCTAAACAACACAAAATGTTTCCCTTCTACCCCGTCTACTGAGAAAGCCAAGTATAGAAACAGATAATAGCAATAAAGTACAAATGGTAACATGTGCATTTAAAAGAATCCTCTAGAAGCAAAGATGAGAAAAGCTATTTTTTTTCTTGGAATTATTAGGTAGTTTCATCAAGAAAGTAAGATTTGAACCAAGTCTTGAAAGATGGTCAGGAAATCCTTTTGGTAAAGAGGCCAGAAGAGACTCCATTCACTGCATGTGAGAATGACATATGACATAGCAGAAGCTCCACAGACTAAGGACAAAGTCTTACTTGATTTTTTTATTTCTAGTTCCTAGCATGATGTTTTGCCCACAGTAGGTGCTCAGTAATGGTTTGTGATGGATCCACAAAATAGTTGTTCCACGATCTATCTGGGTGCAACTCTATCCTCCTCTAAATAAGCAAATTTGAGTTCTTGTTTCTTTTCTTTTCTTTTTTTTTTTTTTTTATCACTTTCACTTCCATCAGGCTCATTTTTAAACATTTGAGCAACTAATCTTTGTTGAAGGCATATTGTGAATAATGTTTGAAACCACAATCCCAAATCTTGAATCATGATATAAAATACTCTTACTGAGGATCATTTTTTAAAAAAATCATTAAAACACTGGAGGCTGTTGTTTGGGATAGATTCTAGGAAATTGGTTTCCAGTGCTCTATATTCCATGTTTGGCTCTTAAGAAAATTATCAGAAGGGACCCAGCAGTCAAATTCACACTGCATTGTTTGGTCTTCCATGTTCCAGCCTCAAGGACCCCAAGATGTGAGCTGAAGGCCTAAGAGGCCAGACCAGGGCTACCTGCTCTATACTGCCTTACTCTGTGCACCTGCCTGCCTCTCCCTCTTACTTCAGTAAAGCCAAGGGAAAGAATGAATTTCTGACTCCTTACACTCACACCCAGATGGCCTGCCCCTACACAATACTGTGTGAAGTCCAACAACCTCTCTAAGAGTCCTGCAGGCTCTTCCTGGCCTCTTTGGCTCTGAGTCCTGGCTCTCCATGAAAGACTTGATATCACTTGTGTTTATTTCCTTTAACAAGTTGTTCTCTTTTCTCTGCCCCATTTCTATGATTTGCCATTCACCCCAATCTCAAGCCAATCCACTGGCTTTTCCTAAAAGTTTAGGGCAATGGATTCTCTTCCTCCTAAATATTACCTGCTTCTTTGTTTCCTAGGTCAAGCATACATCACCCTACAGACATGCCTTAAAAATCAATGTTTTGATTGATGTTCCCAGGCTTCAGATTATACAACAAATCAATAGTGATTAAAACAGGATGGTATTAGCATAAAAATCGAGACATAGATCTATGGAACAGAGTCAAATACTAAAGATGAAACCAACCTCACATTGCCATGTGATCTTTGATAAACCAAACAAAAGCATACATGGGGAAAATAAATGGTTCTGGGAGAGCTAGTTAGACACATGTGAAAGACTTAAACAGGACCTGCACCCCTCACCACTTACAAAAATTGACTCACATTAGATAAAAGACTTAAATCTAAGACAAAAAAAAATAAAAAAATCTAGAAAAAAGTATGAGAAAAATTTTGAATGATATAAGACTGGGGAAAGGTTTCATGATGAAGACTCCATTGGCAATTGAAGCAACATGAAAAATAAACAAATGGGACCTAATTAAGCTAAAAGACTTCTGCACAGCTAAGGACACAATAAACAAAACAAAAAGACAACCTTGAGAATGCAAGAACATATTTACATGTTACAAATCTGACAAAGGGCTAAAAACCAGAATCCATAAAGAACTCAAGCAAATCAACAAGAAAGCTCCAAAGTAAACAACCCAGTTAATCACGCAAGAAAAATGAACAGAACCTTGTCCCAAGAACACAGAAGAATGGCCAACAAACATATGAAAAAGTGCTCATCATCCCTAAACATCAGAGAAATACAAATAAAAATCACCTTGAGATATCACCCAACCCCAGCCCACATCACAAAATTCCAAAGTTTTAGATACTGGTGAGAGTACAGAAAGAAGAGAACACTTACACACTGTTGGTGGGATTGCAAACTAATACAGCCTTCTTGGAAGGAAGTATGGAGAATCTTCAAAGAGCTTCTTCCACTTTGGCACCTGTTTGGCATATGACATCACCAAATGTACTACTCCAGTCAAACTGCAGTGAGAGTCCCTGAAAAACAGAGGGCTACCAAGATGCAGGAGGGCACTAACCCACTTCTTTGGGTACCCTACCAAGATAGACAAGAATACCATAAGAAAAGTGAAAATCATATATAATGAGGCTATTTCATTTAGATATTAGAAGAACAGTTGTAAAATTTGGGGGCTAAGCAGAACTTCTTAAGAAGATACAAAATTGGCACTGGGCACAGTGGCTCACACTTATAATTCTAGCACTCTGGGAGGCTGAGGAAGGTGGATTCCTTGAGCTCAGGAGTTCAAGACCAGCCTCAGCAAGAGCAAGACCCTGTCTCTACTAAAAATAGCAAAACTATCCAGGTGTGGTGATGGATGCCTGTAGTCCCAGCTACTTGGGAGGCTGAGGCAAGAGGATCCCTCAAGCCCAGGAGTTTGAGTTGCTGTGAGCTATGATGCCACAGCACTATAGCATGAGGCAATAGAGTGAAACTCTGTCTCAAGAAAAAAAGAAGAAGAAGAAGATACAAAATCTAGAAGCCATAAGGAAAAGATTGACATACTGGACTATTATTTTTTTCATGTGCATGTATAACAGTCACCTCAAAAATAAAATGAAAAGCAAAAACAGAATGGGCAAAATACTTTTAACACATGTGCCACGTTGATATATCTGAGATACAAAGACTGCCTACAAATTGATTATAAAACAGACAATTGGGAAATTGGGCAAAGGATGTGAACAGGCAATTAAACCTATGAGGGAAAACTCAATATCACTAGTAGGAAAATGTAAATTGATACAAGAATAAAATATCAATTTACATACTTCAAATTGGAAATTTAAAAAATAATTTTAATAAAAATCTTGGAAAAGCTAACATGCAGAACTGGCAATGAAAGAAACAGAAATGCCTATAGATTATTGGTGGTAAGTGAATTGTGTAACACTTTGAAAGGTATTCTGAGAATTTCTAATAAAGTCATAAATCCACATACTTTGGCCTGGAAGTCTCATTTTGAGGCTTTATTCTACAGATGCAACATAGGCAGTATTTCCATGCAAATCATGTTGTCATCTCCCGGGCAAATAAATATAAGTGAAAAATTTCCCTTCAACACTTTTACTTTCTTTCTTTTCTCCTTCCCTTTATGCCACTAAGATCAATGATAGAACAAGATTAAACCAGGTATAGCTCGCTCAAGTATAATTTTCCTTTGTGTTGATTTTAGTGGCAGAAAGGGAAGGAGAAAAGAAAAAAAGTAAAAGTGTTGAGGGGAAATTTTTCACTTATATTTGCCCAGGAGATGTCAACATAAAATAAGTTATTTCATCCTTACTGATTGATAGAGACCATGAACTTGAATGACCCTGGGAAAACAGACCTAACAGGCCTATTAGAAGATCTTTGCTGCCCCATGAACAACAGAAGGGACAGACTCATTTAATTCATAATCAGCTTGCAGCGTGAACTCCTTCTTTCATAGTACACAAAATAAGGACATTTTTCCTTCTGCAATGTTCTTAGTGAATGTCTTCACCTATGTGTGCTCCTTGCCCAGAAATTTGAGAAACTTCATATTTTCCAATGTTATGATGGATTTTATGTTATTCTTTGACAAAAACAAAATTTAATCAATCAATTGCATGTGCCTTGGACAAACTGCATTCTAGTGCCCTGGGCTGGGGCCAGCAGGCAGTGACAGATCTGTATCTGAAGCCTCTTGAGGTATTTGGGAAGAAGTAGATTAAGAAGCCATAAGTAGAGAGGTGTTAGTTGAAGCCATAGAGGAGAACAGAATCCCAACTAAGTTGAATGTGTTGCCGTAGAAGATAAGAAGGCTTGAGGGCACATTAGGGGAGGTCATACCAAATACTCTCCCTCCTCCAATTCAGCACATGGTACCCTATAAATGTATTAATGTACACAGTCATGATTTGATTAAAAAAATAAAAAAAGATTTAAAAAAGAAGACTTGAGTAGAGGTTCCCCTGAAGAATTCTCTGAGAGATACCGAAGCAGAAAGTGCGAGTGGATTGTTCAGTTGATGGGGTTCCGTGTTCATTCTTCACTTGCAGCCTACCCCAGTGCCTCTTTTTTGCTTATAGTTTTAAACTGAGTATTTTTTCTCCTTCTACATCTGTTATTTTTTCCCCCAGACCTTAATCAGGAAACCAGGGAGCTACTTAGGAAATCTTGATGAAATAAGCATAGATGTGTCAGGAGGTTCCCATAAATTATTTTGTGGCATTGATAAAGACACAAGACCTGTCTTTGTTTCAAGCAGGAATCTCAGTCCTTAAATTCATGTTAAAGGAATATAACTTCCTTTAGATTTAAGTCAACTTGATTTCTATTTGGAGCCCCACAGCTACCACCACTGCCTCCTTTCCATGGGCAGAGTGGGAATTTAATTCCAGTATGGTCAGGTTGACCCCCAGCCCACCCCACAGAGGCTGCCACCTTAGTGCTTTCAGGTGAGACAGCAGCTCTCAATGTCCTCTATGCCTTTGTTGAGAACTAATAATCAATTTCCCCACAGAGATGTTGCTGCCTGCTTGCAGGTCTCAGGTGCCCTAAGCCTAGGACCTCTCTGGAGTTCGGTCGCCCTTGACTCCGCCCCCATTCTACCAAGAGCTCCACCCAGGTAGCACGAAGCCTGGCCTTTTTTGTCAGGATCCACCTGATGCTCTAGGAACGACTAGGAGGCTATGGCCATCCCCTCTGGAGGCTTCTCTCAGACTGCAACACCAGACATCCTCCCAGCCCCATCCCACCTATGGGAGCTCTGAATTATAATTTCAGACTCAAAGCGCTCCCTCTACTGTGCCCCCCACAAGGCATCTAACACAATCTCTTTCATTAGAGTGTGGGCTTTAGCCACAGATGAGTAGGTTGATTTTTGCTTTTTCTTTCCTCCTCTAAGGCAGCGTATCAAACTGGCCCATCTTCTTGAATACAGATGGTTGAAGGAAACTTTCAGAAATTTGTTTTTAAAAAGGAAATGTGCAAGGAGAGAAAATATCAGCTAATATCTCAAAATGTTACCTAAAATTGTTGTGTTTACTTGTATTTACTCAGGCAAGAGCCCTATACCTCTGGCCCGGATTAATTCTTTCATAGCCCAGTCTCTCACCTCAACTGCCAACTCACCATCTCCGCCCGGGAATCCAAGAAACACGACAGCACACAGTTTTTGCTGCTTTGAGCATTAAAAATTTCCATCGACACTGAACCCCCAACACAAAGGAGAATTACACTTGAGTGAGCTATACCTGTGAAGGTAACATCAGCTTTCGAGTATCTCCTCCTGCAGAGAAGAATCCTCCAACACCGGAACCGGGGTCTCCGGTGCTAGGAGCTCCTGAGTACGTGAGGGCCATCTCTTTGTAAAATCTTGTAATGAATATTTTGTAAATAAAGGTACATTCCCTACAATTTCCCATTTTCCCTACATGTGGTAACTCTACAGGCGACTTATGGGACATCCTGTGTGTGTGTGTGTGTGTGTGTGTGTGTTTAATGGCTATAAGTATGGGGGTAGGAGAAATCTCTTCATCTACAAACTAGAATAGACTTCCTGGTTCCCACCAAGGAAAGGGACAGATAATTATACTTTGGTGGGTGGTTTCTATTCTACGTTTCCGGATAAGCTTTTCTGAGCGCTGTAAGGTATTGAAAATCCTCGAGCTGCATGTCAAGTTTTATCCTGAGTGTGACGCAGACAGGTGGTGCCACCTGGTGGTAGCTCCTGCTTGTTGTTGATGAGCATTAAAGAGACATCACTTACCCCTCCTAAATGATAAGCTGAGGGGTTCCGTTCTGATCTGATTTCTTGTATTTTGTTCTTCACTCTTGGGTTTTCCCTTTTCCATAAGAGGAAAGGGTAACATTTAATATCGTCCTTCATTTCAATTTTGTTAGAATGAAGAATGCATGTGGTATGGAACAAAAAGGCAAAGTTTTAACTCCTTTCTGGCTTGCCCATCCTTTACCAAAAACTTTCTTCTTCAGGTAAAGCAGTTAGTTCTTTTCCTTGATTATTTATAATATAGCAACATATGATACTGTTTCATTTTTGAACCTATATCTTGTCACTGAACATCCTCATTAGTGCATGTGTATCTAATTTTTTATCTGCTATGAAGTATCTTAAGATATGAATAAACTATAGTGTATTTAGCCACTGACGTGCCCTAGTAATAATATTTAGCCATTGATTTTCTTGAAATTTTTTGCTTTAACAAGAAGTTCTGGCAATGAACATCATTGGGTGCGTTGTGCACAGGTATGAATCTTCCTTGGAAGTAGATAAAATGTGGAATTACTGAATCAAAGAGAATGTATACCTTAAATTCTAAGCTACTACCAAATTTCCTTTCCATTCTACCCTCAAATTGTATACCTTATCAACAGTATGTAAATGTCTTTTTTAGTTGTTTTTAGTTTGGTGTTGAGATACAGCTTTACTCTGTTTCCTAGTCTAGAGTGCTATGGCTTCATCAGAGCTGACAGCAAGCTTAAACTCCTGGGCTCAAGCAATCCTCTGCCTTAGCCTCCAGAATAGCGGGGAAAATGGGTGCCTACCACAATGCCCAGCTAATTTTTCTATTTTCAGTAAAGATGGGATCTCACTCTTGCTTAGGCTGGTCTCCAACTCCTAACCTTAAGCGATTCTCCCACTCGGCCTCCTGAAGTGCTAGGTTTATAGGTGTGAGCCCCTGCACTTGGCTGGTGGAGTAATATATATATATTTTTAATTTTAATAATGCATTTTATTTATTTATTTTTTTAATAATTTTATTGAATCATAATTATGTACATTGGTGCAATCACAGGGCACGATTCATATACATTCAGAAATATTTTGATCATACTGTTACAGATATCCTTCATGGCATTTCCTTGATTTTGATGCTGTTCCTGTTCTCTCTCTCTATCTCTCTTGCTCTTGCTCTTTTCTCTCTTTCATCTAAAGAGAAGAACTATCTTACTACTGCTCTAATTTAATTCCCCTGATTACTAAATAGGTTGAAATTATTTTTGTATTTCATGATTACTCATCTTATTTCTTCTGCAAATGCCTATGAATATGTATTATATATACAGTTCAATATTGAATTGTCCATGATTTTCTTTTTCATGTGCAGGAGTTCTTTGTATGTTCTGAATATGAATCCTTAGCTGGACTAGTCTAAGCTTTAATTTTGCTTATGGTATCTTATGTCATTCAGAAGTTATTGACATTGATATGATCAGGTTTATCAATCTCTTTCATGGTTTTCATTTATGTTTTAACAGGACATCCTAATCCTTTTATATCCTCTTCCGTGACTTTATTGCTTTATTTCTTTAACAATCAGGAACATATTTCTATAATGGATCACGGGTCTATCTCATATGAATGGACACTGTTTGTTGAATAGTTCATCCTTCTAAATGGATTTGAATAGCTACTTTTTCCATATACTAAAGTTCAGTATATACAAAGGTCTTGAGCTTAGAGAGATATCATGACTTAGAGTTGCAGATTTTGGAGAAATTAGCATTTATCTGACATTTGGAGCTTGCAAGTGAAATTAGTCTCCTAGGGATAATGTACAGAAGAATATGAAAATAAAGATAATTGAAAAGCTCAAAGACACAACTGAAGGAGGATGGGGCAGTGGGTAGAGATGATGTGTGCTGTCTTCAATTGCTAGGAGTAAGGCTGGCTCAGTGACTCCACCTGTAATGCTAGCACTCTGGGAGGTCAAGGCAGGAGGATTGTTTGAGGTCAGGAGTTTGAGAAGAACCTGAGCAAGAATGAGGCCCCATCTCTACCAAAAACAGAAAAGTAAGTGAAGCATGGTGGTGGGCATTTGTCGTCCCAACTTCTTGGGAGACTGAGGCAGAAGGATTCCTGAGTCCAAGAGTTTGAACTTGCAGTGAGCTAAGCTGAGGCCACGGCACTCTAGCCCTGGTGACAGAGCACAACTCCACCTCAAAAAACAAAAAACTTCTGTGAAATACATATTCTTACCCTAGGATAGTAAAAAAAACCCATCAAGGGCATAGGCTCCTGCCTCTAGATCTCCCCTTGACATCCCTGGATCTCTGACCAGAACATCTTTCTAGCATCACTTGTGAGAGAAGAGGTTGATTCTTACAACTGGAGGGCACTACAAACATTTCCTGAATACAGGCTACAGATGCAAAGAATCATCATCATATTAAACATCTTGCACCAATGCACTATTATCCTTCCCCAAATGCCAATAACATCTCCCCAAGCTATTGCAAACATACAAGAGAAATAATGAGGACTGAACTACAGCAGTGGCAAAGTCTCCAGAAGAAGGATGGGTTTAAGAAATATTTATGAAGTAGAACCAGAAGAACTTGTTCTTGGGTATCCACCAAGGGTAAGTCAGAGGGAGGAATCAGTGAAGATTCCCAAGGATGTTGCATGGGCAGCTGGGTGGCTATTTCATTCACAATGGAAATATATAACATGGTTTTCATAGGTAGGAAATGATTAATTCCGTTTAGAATGTGGTGAACTTGAAGTCTCTTTGGGGAGATTGTATGAGGATGCTCAGCAAGCCAGGAGTCTCTGGAGATGAGAGAAACAGGTGTAGAGAATACTCCCACACAAGAAAGTGAAAGGGAAGGCCAGGTTTAGGAATGCCTCATGGCCTACACATTCACATGGATCAGTAGCACGGGGGGAAATGTTCCGGCAACACACACAGACCCCTAGTCATCTTGAATTAGACATGGCTCCTCAGTGAAGGTCTCCTGGGACCTGGAGGACCTACCAAACAGAGAGTCTGGGGCTGATGAGAATCTTGGCAAGTCAAGTGCAAATTCAGTAACCCTGGAGCCTTTGTAGTTTCTATATCACCTGGGGGAAAGAGTAAAATGAGTCATCAAGTTCTACTGTATGTGCACAAATAGCCAAGGAAAGGCACTCAAACCATTACCTCCTCTCCTTTAATGCCACCAAGGAGATAAATTTGATGTGGATTATAGTTTTTGTCAATGTTATGCAAAGTCCTCAGCAAACACAGCTTCAAGCTTCCCCTGCCTATACGGACTGCTGCATCTAGCTCCTCCAGCAATAAAAATCTGGGCTGCCACCAATCCTATCATGACACTACCTGGAGCTTGTCAGGTTCTGAGACCAAATGTCCTGTTCCCTGGTTCTTGGTTCTCAGTACCATGGAATGGTTACTGGTAACAAGTCAATAGAATCAATGAGCAAGCCTTACTAATGGAAGCAAGATTTATTAAGAATAGCACATTCCAAAGAGGGAATAGGTCTGTCTCCACAAGTGAACACCCTGAGATTAAGTAGTGTTCTCTTCTTTATACTAAGGTTTTAATTCCATGTTAAGTTGGGTTGAATGTTCATGGCTTTTCTCAGAAAGGTATAGAGAGTTCCCGAAATGGCAGTTCCACCCCATTTTTAAATTTGCAAGTCAATTTCTGGGGATTGCCCATGGCATTTGTAATGGGGAGGACTATGATTTCTAGTATGCTAATTGAGGCTAGGTCACTTGATGCATGGTCTCTTTGGTTGTGTGCCTGCTCCAAAGACCCCCTTTTGTGGTGCTGATCACACACCTCCACTTTGTGGTTTCTCTACCTCTTTCTGGTTGGTCAGTCCTTGGAGACTCTTTACCATAGACCAAAAAACTGGTCGGTCCTTGGAGACCTCCTGGACCAGACATTTATTCCCTTTCCTCCCTATCCCCACCTATTGAGCTCACTTTTTTTTTTTTTTTTTCAGTTTTGGCCAGGGCTGGGTTTGAACCCACCACCCCCAGCATATGCGGCCAGCGCCCTACTCCTTGAGCCACAGGCACCGCCCTGAGCTCACATTCTTGCCCTTAAGCCTTGTAGGGCTGGGTCAGCAATGCTGAGTCCAAAGAGTCAGAGTTCTCAAAACATCACTCTTAAGCTGAAAGGGACTGGCCTATGGCCAGCTGTCAGGCCCCGTCTTATAGATTAGAAATATGCCCACTGCCTCTGAGTTCCTGAGAAATTCCACTCAATATTGTTTGGAAGGATAATTATTTTGCTCTTATCTTTTGCTTCTGAGTCTCCTTTCTGCTAAGTCTGGAGCATTCTTGAGCTCTCCCGCTGAGTCCCCCATTCGGTAGCCTCCCTTACTAAGTGAAGTACTGCATCGTGAGACTTTCCTTCTCTTTCATACAGCAGTAACTACCCTCTCTCTCTAATGTCACACCAGGAAAGAGAGCCACAATTTAAGACAAGTCTTTGCTTGATTATTTACTGAGGGCTTTCCAAAGGAGGAGGCACTTATTCTGAACAGGTAAGACTAGACCACTTTTGGCACTCATTGCTTACATTTTTTTCCCCAAACATCTTTGCTCAGTTTAAAAAAAAAAAAATGCAGTTCTTTCACCACCTGCATCCAATTCTCCTGGTGCACCTGTTAAAACTACAAATTCCTGTGCTTCACCCTATGCCAGACCTATTCGATCTAATCTCTGAGGGAGGAATTTAGGAATCTCCAGGTTAAACACCCAGGCTGATTCTAAAGTACCTAAGAAGAACGACTCTTATAGGCTGAGAATTTTGATAAATTAACATTCGATTTTAATTCATTCAGCCTCAGAATATCTCAGACAAAGTGGAGTTTCATTTTTTTTTTTTAACCAGCAAAAGCATCTCGTGTTACACACGTGTGAAATGATGAGAGCAGAGCCGCTCTGGTCGGGTGGGAACGGGGAAAGGTTTGTGTTCACTTGGCCAGTCCTACCTTTAGCAAATGTTCTCTCTTCCCTCCCCTGAAAAGCAAAACTTTGGGAATTTGACAGACTCGGTTTGAACTAAACATTCATCTAGCTGAGCAAAAGTGACTTTGAACAAGTTGTTAAACTTGGTGTTTTTCTATAAATTGAGAACAGTAGTATCTAACACAGAGTTTTCTCAAGTGTGGTCTTGACCTGACTGCACTTTTTGGTTGGCTGGGTGCTGAGGACCATCAGACTGGGGCCCTCAGATTCTGTCTTCTCACTGCAGAACAGGGCGGGGAGTAGCCTGAAATGATTCTGCCTCTTCAAAGATTTATTCACTACAAAAATCACCAGCACTTCACATCTTTTCCAATAAGCTGGTCTGAGAAATGTCAGTGCTGTTGGCTGAAATCTAGTGGCTCCTAATTGGCTAGTAAGTGATATTTTGCTAATTGGGTACTAGGAGACTAAAGTTTTCCTAGATAGGAATCAGTAATGTCCAAGAAGCTTTTTCTTAAAAGAACTTGTTGTTTTAAAGTGTTTTCTAGGACAATAATATTGCTGCAATCTTTCCAAAACATTAATGAAGTAATAAAGACTTCACTGTCAGCATAAGGTATGTTCTACAGCTAGCAAAAGTGACATGACTGGACTGTAACAGATGTTTTCTCAAGTGTGTTTCAGGAGAGGTATTTCTGGACCTGCAGCTCACTGGGTACCAAGGCGATGAGCTCTATTTCTGAGAGGGCATTCATGTGGCTGGGTTGGGCTGTCACCTGAGCGACTGTTCTCTTTTCTTTGGGCCAGTAAGAAACAGAAAATACCATCTAAGTTGTCATCTCTTCAGATCTAATTTAGCTTGTTTAGTTAGTTGTTTGATCTAGACGCTTTCTTTCTTTTTAAAAGATTATCAAGAGATCTCTTGTTTTCTTGTATAATTTTTGCTTAATTTCATTTTCTGTTACATTTTTAAGATCTTAAGTGTGTCTTTGCTAACGATTTCAAGGCATGTAAATACAGCCAAACATTCTACACGGTGTAAGCAATTATTTTTTACCGTGGGTTTAATTTTTAATGTTAATAGGGAGTTTTATTTAGGTATGTTTAAAAATGCACACACAAGTCACCTAACATAGTTGACTAACATCATTGTGAACACCTGGTTTGTTTCTGTACAAGATTTCAGGATCCGTACAAAAACACTTGCCCCAGATTTCTTCTGGTTTGGTTTCCTCAAGTACATACCCTCATTACCTGGACACTAATAAACTGAATAAAGGATTAATAATGAATACATGATGGTGAAAAGTAAAAAACCTTAAATCCAGTATAGCTAGAGGAACTGACAGTGCTCTGGGGTTAGAATGGAGAGTGGGTATTCTACTGTGGAGATCAATCTTTTTTGGACCCATTTTTGGGCAACTTGCTCCTATTTGAGGACATACTTGGGAAGAAGAAAAGGCTTAGACACGGATAGTCTGAAACAAACTCTGCAAGGAAATGCTCACCATATTCAGAGACGGTACCTGAAAAGCAGTCTTTGAGAATTTGGCAAATGGAGGATGGGCCCTCTGATGACCCCAAACGGAAGGAGTAATCCCGATCACAAGTAGTGAGGTCAAAGACATTTGAGGAACTTTAGCATCCTAACGGGTATGTTGGTGTTAATCCAGTTTCAAAAATATCATCACCTGGATCCTTTTGTGATTTATAAACACAGTGATTGGGTTTTCACTCTCATGCTCTCAAACCTTGTCACCAATTGGCACATTAATCATCTGACATGAAAAAATTACATATGTTATCATCCCAACTTCAAGTGTAACTCCAGCAGCTGTCCATAAAGCTGGCTCAACTCTGGATCTAATTGTAGGGCTAAAGTAACTCTTTGTAGTTTGGGGGCAACGTTAAGTAGGAGGTAGGTTTTCTTTGTTGTTGTTGTTATTATATTCCTTACGTTTCCTATAGTAAGTATTACTGGGAGGTGCAATCAACCACGGGTCTTTTGGGCTCCTTCTTGTCTTGCTGGCTATGCTAAGAAAGCAAAGCCTCTGTGCTCTTTACCCAAGCTATTTCTCACATGTGAGTTTGCTGTAGCAACAGAGAAGTACGAGGTTGTGTCACTTGGGACCAAGAGCAGGCTTGTTTATTGCTCGCTATAAAGGCAGTGTATTCCCTTAGCCCAGTGCTCCTTAGCCTTGAAGAGAACTCACTACGTGTTCTCCACACAGCTGGGCCAGTGGCATCACCCATATGGGACCTGAGGGCAACATGTGGAGTCCCACCCATATGGGACTTTGCAAACACGTTAAGGTTTACACTGTGTAATAAGTAATAAAGGCCTAAGTCTCCAACCCAGGAATTTTGTGTTTTCTACCAGGGTCCATGAAGCAATATGCTAACTTATTCACTTTTAAGTAGGGTAAAATCAGGGTGGAAGGTGTTGGAGGGATGAGATATTGCGAATGGGTGCAATGTGTACTATTTGGGTGATGGTTATGCTAAAAGCCTAGAATTCACCACTGCCACATCACACCTCCTACATGTCTATAGAAAAAAAGATAATCTCTCCACGTGGACAGGGCCATTGCATCTGTCAGGAAATTAACCACACACACACACACACAGACACATGCCTGAGAGGATCTAGAAGCACATTACTCAAACAACAGTGAGCTGAGTCATCCTTACTCAACGAGATTTGGCTCACTGATAAAAGATTATCAAGAGATTAACAAGAGTGTACAGAGCACAGGGCTGTGGGGCAAGGACATTGATGATTAACTCTGAGATCACTGGCACATCATTAAAGAGTCTGTTCTAAGAAGATAGAAAAAATACAGCCCCCCCTTAAATCCAGACATGCTGCCCAGAAGGCCCTAGACTGGCTTTTTGTTTCACTAAAGCTATTAAAGAATTTACCCAGGGGTTTTCAGGCACCACAGCTTCTGCTAAAAGACTCTCGTACACATAGGAAAAATTGTTCAGCTCAAAAATCTTACCTGTGGCTCAATGGGCTAAGGTGCCAGCCACGTACACCTGAGCTGGCAGGTTCAAATCCAGCCTGGCCCGCCAAACAACAATGATGGCTGCAACCAAAAAAGGGCTGGGCATTGTGGCAGGTGCCTGTAGTCCCAGCTACTTGGGAGGCAGAGGCAGGAGAATCACTTGAGCCCAGGAATTGGAGGTTGCTGTGAGCTGTGATGTTACAGCACTCTATCCAGGGTGACAGCTTGAGGCTCTGTGTCAAAAATAAAATAAAATAAAAGCAGACATCCTTAAAAAAAAAAAAATCTTGCCTGAAAATGACTTTGCCCCTGGCCTAGCTCTTGTGTATTCAAAAACCCGAGCTCAGTACTTTACCCCATAGCTTCTGGTGGCACGTTCTGGGCCTCCTGTGTGCTCATTGTTCCCTCCTAGACGCTTAGTATTGAAAAAGTCATTCCTCATAGGCAAAATGAAAAGATCTTGTCTAAAGAAAAACAAAGTTAAACTATTTGGTTTCCCTACTTAAGGAAATATAATGGAACTTCAGCTTTGAGCAGCTCTATCTTATATAAATATTCTAAAAGAAAATAAATCCATATACATTTTTTAATTACGTTACATCAAATCCCCACTCCTTCAAGGATGTGTTACTTTTACAATGGCAAACCAATCGACATTATTATACAATTAGAAATGATCTTTTTCTAGCAAATTGTTATTTTTCTTCCCTGGTTCTCTTGGTAACATTGATTAAAATGTATTGATTTGTTTCTCAAACTAAATACCTTAAAAGAAAAAAAAATAGGAGCCTAAAAGTCATTACATTTTACAAATATTTCCTTTTAGATTAAAAAAAAAATACTGTATTTCTCAAGCTATTATGCATGTATTCCTCGGCTGTCAGCAACATTTCATTTTCAGATGAGAACAATTCTCTTGCATAGCCCGAGGCTGGTCCCTGCAGCCATCTCTGGCCACACTTTGCACCCTGCAAAGCTGATGGTGGGCACTGTTCTCTGCCCACGTGTCTTGCATTCCTCAACCTCCAGCACCCATTTTTCAGCAGCTAAATCTGCTAATTTCTCTATGTCCAGGGGCTTCACTCTCACCTTCTCTGAACATTACACCCTACCTTTTTCCCCCAGGAGTAGCATAATCTTCTCAGGGGTCTTGGAACCCATAAGCTGCAGACTTTCCTGAGAGGGGAGAGAAGCCACCAATTTACCTCTTTGGAAACACAGAGCAGGCTTGCGTAAGGGTCAGCCCAGGGACAGACTGTGCTGAAACCATTAGCTTCTACCTCAGAAAGTTACTCTGTGGCATCTGTAGTCAATGTTTTCAATTCAGTTCACTTGCACTCTCTAAAAAGTAAAGATAAATAAATTAAAACTGGCAATAAATAAAAACTAAACATTTCTTACACTAATGTTATCATTCAAGTCTCTGGAACTACAGTTGACCCTGGACATAAACAAGATGAGACCAATACAGCTTGTAAGACATTTTGCAGAGACAGCTGTGTAAAGGAACTAAGAACTGGCATAGTCTGTGCATTCATATTTTTCAAATAGCATATGACTTTTCCATTGTAAAACAAGAACACGGTTATTACAGAAAATGTAGACAGATTGATACCTCTTAGTCTCCTCTGCCAGGCTGTGCTTAATTAGTTACTTGTTACAGTTGCCTGGAGACATCAGTAACAGCTAATATTTCGCAAATGTTCTAAGACTTTCCAAGTGAGAAAACCTTGAAGCTCCTCTCACATTCTGGGCCCCATTACACTGATTTGGGATTATGAAACTCACCGCAGGCCCTTGAGTCAGCTTCCTCTCCATGTTCACATCCAGGACTCTCACCGAGGGGTCTGATTCAGTCTCCCTGAACGTAGTGAGAACTCTCTGCTGGGAGCAAGCAAAGACTGTTTCCTGCGTCTTCTCCCGTCGTACTCCCATTCCAGGTTCGTGTGGGCCTGAGATCACGTGGTCCACTACATACCGTGCCTGGAAGCTGCTCAGAGGCCTCTTCATCTACTTCAGTCTGCAGGGGTTTACTGAGTAGCTTCTTTGTTCCAGGTGGCTGGGAGACAGTGGTAAAAATGTTAGTTTCTGTCCACCACAAACTTAAAACCTCTTGAAAGAAAGAGAACTTCAAACATTATGACAAAGAACACAAAGGTAAATCTCAGGGTGCCCTGGAAAGGAGAGGAGGGGGTAGCTTCAATTCAGGGTGCTGAGGAAGGCCACGGTGACTTTACACTGAGACCCAAAGAACAGCCAATAGAAGAGAAGGAAGAGTGTTTCCCACAGAAGAAAGGATAAACCAGAGTCACAAGACAATGTGGTTGGAGTACGGTGAACCAAGTAGAAAGGGAGAGGAAAGTTACAGAGGCAGTGAGCGCCTTGTTCATGGAGGATTTTCTCTACGTGCGAAGAAAGCCAGCGGAGTGGCAGAAAGGTATTCATTTTGTGCACAGAATGCCTTTATTGGAAAACCTACAGTAAAAACACATTAGAGAAATTCAGCTGCTTCTATACATGACCACGTACAGGTGGTAACAAATCCAGTTTCTTTTTCTTCCTCCTATTTATTCGAAGAGAAGAAAATTACCCATGTTAAGTATCAGCTGCCAGGAAGGAAGCCTCATATCCAGAGGAAAGGGAAATCTCCCGTCATACAAACCAGAACACAAAGGTTCAAGGATACTTCCATGTGTAGGGAAATGGGAGATGGCTTGCCTATAGGTATAATCTCCACCCTTCATTTTCTTTACACTATTTTACAATTCTGAAATATAAGTAATGCCCCTCCATAGAAAACAGCATTTGGGGAACGCCATGATTGGCCTGTGGCATCTCCTCGTGAATTCATTTCAGCACTCCTTACCTGATATTAAATGTGGGAAACTTCGAGTCTCCTTTGCACGGGTTTATAACATCTTACTGCTTTCCCCATTCATCATTGAGCTAAATAAAACCTTTCACATGTGTTCATTTTATATTTGTATGACAATCATGATTTTATTTTTAAAAATAATTATCCTTTAATGCTAGTAACATACCAGAAAAATATCCACAAACATATTATCATAAAAAGCAATGTATATGTTTAGGTGAGAAATAAAATCCTAAGCCCCCAACTGATTGGACCCCTTTTGGCTAAGGGGACCCCAGAGAAACCAGAAAAACTGAAATCCTGGCCTCAATGGGGTGGGAGGTAGGATATGCCTCATTATACTCACTGTTAACCACCTTTCCCTAAGGGTTAAATGGAGCTAGCCCTGTGGAAAGACTACCTCCACTGCCAATTTCCACCAACTGTCTACTGCATCTTCTGTTTTGTATTTTCCACACAATTGATCAGCATCTCTTGGAGTGGTTCTGACCAGTCTATGGAGGCTGGCACAGAGGGTTTTCATGTGCTCTGCTTCATGTTTTGACATGAGAGAAACTCCACCCTCAGATCAGTTAATGCCACCATACTTTGAACATGGGAGCCAGGAAGCAGCATGAAGCTCAATTGTACATGCACATGTTTCTCCTTTCATAAATATTCATGAATCCGCCTGTAACTTGTTAAATATGTATACTCAGCCTTTCTGCTCCCCATAAATTCCTGTTCCTTAGATCCCACCCTCTATCCCTTCTAAATGTTTGTATCAGTTTTTGCCTGGACTATGCTTTTTAGATTGCCAAATGACTGCAGGCTTCAACCTTTTTAAAAAAATGTATGAGAAATAAAGCTCTCCTTTTCAAATTTATGAACCTTGTCATCCTTTAGTTGACAAAGGAAATCTATTTGCATTTTCCTGATGAAGAGGTTTTTTTGCATCCCTTTGACTTATTGAAGAAGAAAACACTCTACAAAACACCCCTTCAAATAGAAAAGATTAATACAATATTCTGAATGTTGTTGAGAATGAGTTCTTGTCCAGCCCTTCCAGACTGGACATCTAGCCCTCAATGACTCAACAGCCAATCATAAGCTAGATGCTTACAACTGTTGATGCTAATCTGTAGGACTTTTCTGAGATAGACTGTCCACTGTGTTATATACTGCGTGAGAGTGAAGAGAAGAAGGTGAATTAAGAGTTGTGATAAGACAGAAAATTCTTTTTGGTGGGGGAAAGGACAACTTTTTCAACAAATGATTCTAGACAAACTGATATTCACATGTAAAAAAATAAATTTGGACCCTTAACTTACACTCTATCTATAGGAGAAAAGCTTTATGACATTGCACTGGTGATTATTTCTTATATATAATGGCAAAAGAAAAAATAAATAAATTGGATGTGATGAAAATTAAAGACTTTGATGTATCAAAGGAAAAACTCTCAAGAGGTTAAAAGGCAACCCATAGAATGGAAACAAATATTTGCAAAACATATATCTGATAATGGAATATTCAGAATATATAATAAAAGAAATTCTGATAACAACAGTAAATCAATCTCTCTCTCTCCTCCCTCTCACACACAAAACAAATAAGCAAGCAATCCAGTCTGGAAATGGTCAAAGGGGGTTGGGTACGGTGGCTAATGCCTGCAAGCCTAGCACTCTGGGAGGCCAATGTTGGTAGATTTCTTGAGCTCTGGAGTTTGAGACTAGCCTGAGCAAGAATAAGCCCCATCTCTACTAAAAATAGAAAAACTACCCGGGTGTGGTGATGCTCATCTGTAGTCTCAGCTACTCAGGAGTAGGCTGAAGAAAGACGATTGCTCTTGCCCAAAGAGTTTAAAGTTGCTGTGAGCTATAATGATGCCACAGCACTCTACTCAGGGTGATAGAATGAGATCCTGTCTCAAAATATAAATAAATAAATAAATAAATAAACAAACAAATAAACAGAGACAAAGGACTTGAAAAAGATATTTCTCCAAAGAAGAGATACAATTAGAAAGAAGTCTGGAGAAGACTCAAGGAACTAAAAGTAGACCTACCATTCAATCCTGCAATTCCTCTACTAGGTATATACCCAGATGATCAAAACTTATTTTACAACAAAGACATTTGCACCAAAATGTTTATTGCAGCCTAATTCATAATAGCCAAGACATGGAAACAATCCAAGTGCCCATCGACCCATGAATGATTACCAATTATGGTATATGCACACATATTCCATTTATGGTATATGGAATACTATGCAACCATAAAAAAGGATGGAGACTTCACATGTTTTATGTTTACCTGGATGGAGCTGGAACATATTTTTCTTAGTTAAGTATCTCAAGAATGGAGAAAAAAGAGAAGTTGGCTAGGCGCCTGTGGCTCAAGGGGCTAAGGTGCCAGCCACATACACCTGAGCTGGCAGGTTCAAATCCAGCCTGGGCCCACCAAACTACAATGATGCCTGCAACCAAAAAATAGCTGAGTGTTGTCGTGGGCACCTGTAGTTGCAGCTACTTGGGAGGTAGAGGCAGGAGAATCGCTTGAGCCCAGGAGTTGGAGGTTGCTGTGAGCTGTGATGTCATAGTACTCTACCCAGGGTGACAGCTTGAGGTTCGGTCTCAAAAAAAAAAAAATGAATGAAAAAAAAGGTATCTAATTTACTCAATACTACTATGAATATATCATTACTACTATCAATATATAATCACCTACATAGTCATATGAATGGCAAAACATAACTGTAGTCAAGAAAGTAGAAGAGAAGAGGAGAGACAGGGGAGGGGATGGGGGATATGGGAGGAGAGAGGGTATTTGGGGGATCTTCACTTAATGTACATGAAGTTTGCAATGGCATATTTCAAAACTATTAAGAAATGAGTATAATTGTGATGGATGTATTGCTTAGTTCAATGTAAACATTCCACGTTGTATATCGAAGCAGTACCTGGAACCCCATAAATCCATTAATGTAAAAAGTTATGATTTAATAAAAAATAATTAAAAAAAAGAATCAAGTGAAAAATTAAGAATCAAAGAAGAAATACAAGACACTAATCAACACACACATTAAAAATTTCCTCAATGTCACTAACCATTAGTCAATATAAATCAAAGCCACAATGAGTTTCCACTAAACATACATTATGGTGGTTCTTTAAAAATAAATAAATAAGTAAAATCAAATAAAATAGAAAATAGCTAGTAGTGGTGAAGATGTGGAGAAATTGGAACATCCCTACATTGCTGAAGTGATTATAAAATGGTGCAGCAGCTGTGGGAAAGTATGGTGGCTCTTCAAACAATAAAGGAGAATTATTATATGATACAGCAATTCCACTCAGCGTGTATGACCAAAAGAAAGAAAAGCAGAAATTCAGCACCTATGAACAGAGTATACAGCTAAAAGAATAGAACGCAGAAATTCAGCACCTATGAACTTCTACCTCCATTTTCAAGACAGCATTGTGCACATTAGTGTAAAGGTAAAAACAAGCCAAATGTCTATAAACAGATGAGTGGATAAACAAAATGTGGCATATACATACAATCTTTAAGAAAAAATGACATTCTGACATATTCTACAACATGGATAAATCTTGAATAGTGTATGATTCCACTTATATGACCGACCTAGACTGGGCAAAAAATGTAAAATAGAGATTACTAGGAACTAAGGAGAGAGGGGAATGAAAAGTTATTATTTAATGGTTACAAAGTTTCTGTTATAGATACAAATGTTCTTGAGATGGATAGTAGTAATACTTGTGCAATTGGACTGTCACTGGCTTGATATAGCATTTGCACAGTGACAATTGAATTGTCATTGAACTATGCACTTAAAAATGATTAAAGTGGAAAATTTTATGTTACATGTATTTTACCTCAATAAGGAAATAATAAAATAGAAATGAAAGAAACTGGCATGTTACGGGCATAGGACATGCTAAAAAATATTAAAACAGAAAAGTCCCAGCAAGACCACAACAGTTATGAAAATAAGTGAATATTAAAGACAGGATTTCACATCAGTAGGGAAAGGATATTAAGAGAATTATAGCCCATGTATAAAAACTCACCCCTGTGCACCAAAATATACCAAAGTTGAGATAATTAATCATGCATAATTAGACAGAGATGAGATGTGAAGGAGGAGAGAGACATGGCTCAATGACAATAGAAAATTTGAAATTCCTTTTTTAAATACCAAAAATGCCTTTAAAACTATTTCAAAAAAGAGGAAGTAAATAAAACAAAAGCTCAATGACAAACTTGAGGTTTGTTACAATTTAAAAAGTACAAAACTTGAGACGTTGGCTTTGTTTTGATAAACAACTTCTTTAAAGAAGGAAATCATGTTCTTTCTCTCTCTTTCCCCAAAGAAAAAGAACAGTCATGAAGTGTCAGTTACCACTAGACAACACTAAAACCCAGCCTACGCTTAGGAGAGAACGCTACATAGAGTTCGTCAGCATGGTTACTAGCACCTGCATGTTGAGAAACACTTCTATGGTAATTTACTGTAAAAACAATCCCTGGAAGGATAGTCTTAGTTGGCTCGAGGGCTCCACAGCTTGGTGTTTTAGAAAATGCACATTTTACTAAGAGTGAACTTGTTATGGTCTCACTGACTACTTTGGCAAAAATTATTGCAATAAAAATAAACCCTTCTGGAAAAGTATTTTAGACAGGATTATAGATTCTGTTAAGTTTTATTGTGATTAAATCTTTTGTTTTCAAATTTCTAATTAGCTTAGTATTGTTGAAACCACAAGGGGTTTCAGTGTAGGTCCGTTGCTTGCTGTACAAGGATCCAATTACTAAGACAATGAGGATTTCCAAGGAAGGAGGGAATTTTTTTAACACAACAGACATCTTGTTGGGAGATTGGAAAAAGCTGCCTCAAATTCCTCTCTCTGCTAATGGAATCATGGGCTTTTAAGGAGAGCTCAGGTCCATTAGGAGAAAGTTATAAGGGATGTTGAGTCTGAATCTTGCCTGGAAGTCTGCCCAGGGGGCTTCAAAATCTCAGGTCCTTTATCTTGCAGAAAATCCATCCTTTCTGGGATACACCTCAAAAGGTCAAGTTAGTAAAGGAAGACATTGATATAGGGGCCATTGAAATTTGTTCGATGGGGAGCCAGTTATAAGTATAACCCAATAGCTTATCACAAGTGATTATCTATCAACACATATAATTAGTATTTCCCTAGAGAAGTGCATAAAAATGATGAACAAATAAAAGCAATAATGGGAATAAAATTTTGTAATTATAAAGTATCTAAGGCAGTTGTTGGGGGACCTAATGCAGCCACACACAAACCCTTTCCTTTCTTCCTCCACTTCTCCTCCAAAGAGAAAGAGACAAAGGATATGACTAGCCCAACCCCTGAGAAGTTTGTGCCAAAAGGTCACAACTTTACAGGAAATTTGACCACAGACCTAGGAGTGCCACATAAAAGTGGTCTCTAACTGCCCCTGGGGTCAGACACTATCTTTGCCTCACCCAGGCCCATCAGCTCCCCTTTCTTTTTTTTTTCATTAAATCATAGCTGTGCACATTAATGCGTTTATGAGGTATGATGTGCTGGTTTTATATACAAGATGGTTAACATCTCCCCTTTCAATAAAGTTATCCTAAACTTCTCCACTCCACTGCAGCTCCCTCTCTGGATGCCATTTAAACCTTCCAGCAGTGATTTTTCAGCCAGTATGCCATGAAAAATTTTAAAAATCATTAAATTATTTTTGCAAAAGTTCAAAGCACAGTAAGTATATTCTTTTTTTCACTTTTTTTGATTAACATAATTTAAGTGTGCTGAAGAAGTTTAACTATAGGATTAAGTGTGCTGTGAGATTAAAGAAAAAAAAGAAGACACTGATCTAAGGTGAAAAATCTCCATTTAAATAAAAATTAATTAATGCCATTATCTAGACCATTCCTCTGTAGAGACAGACGCTATAGAACTCTTTTGGATGGGCCTTGGCCATACCTGTAAAAGGATTGCCTTCCCATTGTAAGAATGACATTGTAAATGCCTTTCAATACAAAGATTTATAGGTTAATCCCTAGTGCATGTCTTGCCTAGGTGCTTAATCATTCCCAGAAATGGATGATTTTGTCGTTAGTTATTTATACTTATAAGTGTAATCAAGAATATATTGTATTTATGAAGTTTTTAAAAACTTCTTTGTAGAGACAGGGTCTCACTATGTTGCTCAGGCTGGTCTCAAACTCGTGACCTCAAGTGGTCCTCCCACCTCAGCCTTCCATACTGCTGAGATTTAGGCCTGAGCCACTGTGCCCAGCCTAATTTTATCACAATTTGTTATCTTAATTACAGTAAAAATGAAATGCATCTAATTAATTATTAATTCTTTCATAGTTTTCTATATTATGGAATCACCACAATCTGATTAGTCATTTCCATTGTAATAAATACTGGGTTTTTAACAAGACTTTATTGAACAATTGAAAGAACATTTCTGAGATGGCTGTCACCTTACGATAACATTCTAGAGCTCTCAGATGAGTTTATTTTTAATGTGGATAAGATGTGAGACACTGGTTTAAAATGTTTAATATAATTTGGAGGAATGTTAGGGACAGGTAAGGAACAAGCTAAGAAGGAAAATAAAAGTGGACAATTGCCGAAACAGAGGAAACTTTTCCTTAGCCTCGACAGGAGCAGGGTGGCAAGATAGACTATTCTGGGCTACTACAAAAGCAGAACTAGCCAAGATGGTCATCCGAAAGTTGAAATTCAGGCTCTGCTCAATGTGTAAGACCCCTACAAAGGGCTTGGTCAATAGAAACTTTTTAAAGAAGAAGCTGGTCAGCAGCCCATGATTAATCAACGCTCTATTCATATCTTAGAGACTTTCCAAAAGAGAAGTTACTTAAGAATAATGTGGAATCAGCTCGATCAAGACCCTAGGTGAAATGCATAAATAAACATGAGGTAAGGAATACATAAACATTAGACGTAGGCAGAGAAATGCTAGGAATTGGAGAATAAATATAAGGGAAATCATTTGCAAAGGCCCCTCCTCATATTCAAGGAAGAGACCCATACCTTTCTCTCAACCTGTTCTATCTGCTTATAAACTTAAATGTGTTCTATTTGCTTATGAACTTAAGTGTGTTCTCTATGCTTAAAAGAAAAGAATTAAATAAACCTTTCTGTTAAATTGTCCCCGCTGTCTGTGCCTTCTTTTCGTGCCAGTTAGGCTGCTACTGCTTCGTTTCCTCTTTTTGTGCCCACCAAGTCACAGAGCTTTCAGAGTCGGGAACCGCTTGCAAGTGGCACCCAGACAAAGCCCAAGCAAGGGCTGGGGTCTTCAAAGCCCCTTGACAGGATAGACACAAGATAGCCTTGCCTCAAACTGCACCAAAGCAATGCATGTGACAAAAAGAAATAAACAAATAAGATAAAATGTTTAGTATCTGTTTCTTCCACTTGAAATTGTCAATCTTTCGATATTTTCCACACTCACTAGCGTAATTTCTGAATGATAACCATCAGTCTCTTCTACAATTTGAAAGTAATTTTTTCAAATTGATCACTAGTGTTTTACATTTATTTACAGTATCTGTTTTTCATCCAAGGCATCCAAGGCTTTTAATTGTAATGGTGCCAGGTTTATCCAAATTTCTCTTCATGCTTTTGGGGTTGTTCAATTGTATTTGAGAAAACATTACAATTTATATTTTCTTATAATGCCTTGTATTTTTTCTCATATATTTCTTGATTTGATCCAAAATTTTTCATTTTTTTAAAGTTCACTTTGTAGAATAATTATATTTACAAGATTTGCAGCCAAACAATATAAAATGTACACAGTGAAAGCTCTAGCCCCAACCGTATTCCTTCTTTATTAGGCCTTCTCCATCCTATGGAAGGAATTAAAGAATTTTGCTAGGCCTATGAAAGGATGGAGAAGGTCTAGCAAAATTCTTTAATTCTTTTTTTTTCCTTTGTATTCTTCCAGAGGTTCATTATGCACATCAAGTAATTGGAGATATAAGGTAATGATTTTCCAAAATTGAGAGGCATGGATCATTTATGATCTTTTACACTGGATATGTAACTGTTTGAACATCATTCATTGAGAATTCCATCATTTCTGCATCGATTTTAAATGCCGACTTTCTCATGTCATAAATTCTCTTATGGATATGTAACTATTTTGGACTCTCCTGTTTTGTTTATTTGTTTGTTTTTGTTATTTTTATTCCTTCTTTATTCTTCCTGTGTCAACAACACAATTTTCTTCTAGTTTCTTTATTTTTAGGAAATATGTGTATATTTAATTAAAAGCTCAAAAAGTTTTTAAAAGTATACAGTAAAAAATAAGATACAGGGGCCCTAATCACTCTGGCCCTGGATGGTGATGTGATGGTTCCACACCAGGAGAGGCAAGTCAAGAAGACCTGAGGCTACTGCTTTCTGTCCACTGTGTGCTCAGCTTCTAGAGCAGAGCTTCACTCCTACAGAAGCACACCACCAGTCAGGAGCAGTGGCTCACACCTATAATCCTAGCACTCTGGGAGGCTGAAGTGGGAGGATTGCTTGAGCTCAGGAGTTTGAGACCACCCTGAGCAAGAGTGAGACTCCTGTCTCTACTATCAATAAAAATAGACAAATTAGCCAGGCACTGTTGTTGTGTAGGTGACTGTAGTCCTCGCTATTCAGGAGACTGAGGCAGAGGGGTCACTTGAATCTAGGAGTTTGAGGTTGCTGTGAGCTAGGCTGATGCCACAGCATTCTTACCTGGATAACAGAGTGAGCTCTGTCTCACAACAATAAAAAAGAAAAAGCACACCACTCTCCTCACTCCCAGTGAGCTTTATTTATCTGGGATTTTGCCTGGGTGAAGAAATAGTCTATAAAACAGTTCCTAATCTCTTCCCAAAGGATTGACATCATTGTCAAGACAAAGAGAGAGAGAAATTACTTATGAGGCAATACCAAGTTCTTTTTATCTCAGGGACTCATGTACATGTGTATTTTTTACTTTGATGACCCTGAGTCTACTCTTTGGCTTTGGAAGCCTGGAACTTGATTACAAGTTCAGTATGAAATAGATTCATCTTTTAGGGCAGATTTTTTTTTT
>CAUYON010060007.1:0-15132 GCA_963573935.1 Arctocebus calabarensis | reverse complement strand
ACTCCATTCAGTAAAATATTAGCTGTGGGTTTGTCATAGATAGCTTCAATCAGTTTCAGAAATGTGCCACCTATGCCTATACTCTTCAGTGTTTTATCAAATGCTTTTTCTGCATCTATTGAGAGGATCATATGATCTTTGTTTTTCCTTCTGTTAATATGGTGGATAACGTTTATGGACTTGGGTATGTTAAACCAGCCTTGCATCCCTGGGATGAAACCTACTTGATCATGATGTATGATTTTTTTTAATGATAAGCTGTAATGTATTGGCTTGGATTTTATTGAGAATTTTTGCATCAATATTCATGAGTGAAATTGGTCTGAAATTCTCTTTTTTAGTTGGATCTTTTCCTGGTTTTTGTATCAGGGTGATGTTTGCTTCATAGAACATGTTGGGGAAGATTCCTTCCTCCTCAAGTTTTTGGAATAATTTCTGCAGTATGAGAATAAGCTCTTCCTTGAAGGTTTGATAGAATTCTGGTGTGAAGCCATCCAGGCCAGGGCATTTTTTGGTTGCAAGATTTTGTATTGTTTCTGTAACCTCAGTGCTTGAAATTGGTCTGTTCAGGAGCTCTATTTCTTCCTGGCTAAGTCTAGGGAGAGGGTGTGATTCCAAATACTGATCCATTTCCTTCACATTGTCAAATTTCTTGGCATAGAGTTTCTGGTAGTATTCAGAGATGATCTCTTATGTCTCTGTGGCATCAGTTGTAATTTCCCCTTTATCATTTCTGATTGAGGTTACTAGAGATTTTACTTTTCTATTTCTAATTAGTCTGGCCAAAGGTTTATCTATTTTATTTATTTTTTTAAAAAACCAACTCCTTATTTCATTAATTTTCTGAATGATTTTTTTGTTTTCAATTTCATTGATCTCTGATTTAATTTTGGATATTTTCTTCTGTTGGGTTTAGGCTTAGATTGTTCTTCTTTTTCCAATTCCATAAGATGGTTTGTGAGTTTGTTGATGCACTCTCTTTCTGTTTTTCGAGTGTACGCATCTAAAGCAATAAATTTTCCTCTTAGAACTGCTTTTGTGATATCCCACAGGTTTTGGTAGCTTGTGTCTTCATTGTTGTTATTCTCAAGGAAGTTAATGATTTCCTGTTTTATTTCTTCGTGCACCCAGCTGTCATTCAACAGAAGGTTGTTTAATTTCCATGCCTTTGTGTGGGGTTGAACGTGTTTTGTTGGAGTTGAGTTCCACCTTTAGTGCCTTGTGGTCTGAGAAAATACAAGGTAAAATTTCAGTTCTTTTGATTCTGTTGAGGTTTGTTTTGTGTCCTAGGATGTGGTCAATTTTGGAGAATGTTCCATGGGCCAATGAGAAGAATGTATATTCTTTTATCTTTGGGATGGAGTGTTCTATATGCATCTATCAAGCAAAGTTGTTCTAGGGTCTCATTTAAGTTCCTTATATCTTTGTTTAATTTCTGTTTAGAGAATCTGTCCAGCTCTGTAAGAGGAATGTTAAAGTCCCTTTTATTATGGTATTATAGGATATCATATTGCTCAGACTAAGTAAGGTCTGTTTCAAGAATCTAGGAGCATTTAAATTGGGTACATAAATATTTAGAATTGAAACATCTTCATATTGTATTTTTCCCTCGACCAATATAAAGTGACCATCTTTGTCTTGTTTGACTTTAGTTGCTTTAAATCCACATGTATCTGAAAATAAGATTGCAACTCCTCTTTTCTTCTGAATTCCATTTGCCTGAAAAATTGTTTTCCAACCCTTAACTCGGAGTTTTAATTTGTCTTTTGCAGCTAGGTGTGTTTCCTGCAGACAGCAAATGGATGGCTTGTGTTTTTTAATGGGGTCAGCCAATCTATGCCTCTTCAGTGGGGAATTCAAGCCATTAACACTTACTGAGATAATTGATAAGTGTGGTAGTGTTCTATTCATCTTATTTTGTGAGAGTCCATTGCTTAGTTTTATCTTTTGCATCAGTGTGGAAGTTAAGTTCTGTCCTTTAATTTCTGAGTTCTTACTTTGCTGTTGATCCATTGTAGTGGTCAATGTGTAGAACAGGTTGAAATATTTCCTGTATAGCTGAAATAGGTCGTGTGGCGAATTTCCTCAGTGTTTATATATCAGTAAATGATTTGATTTCTCTGTCAGTTTTAAAGCTTAGCTTAGCAGGATATAGAATTCTGGGTTGGAGATTGTTTTGTTTAAGTAGATTAAAGGTAGATGACCATTGTCTTTCTTGCTTGGAAAGTTTTATTAGAGAACTCTGTAGTCACCCTGATAGATTTGTCCCTGTAGGTCAACTGGCGCTTACTCCTGACAGCTTGAAGAATCTTTTCTTTTGTCTTGACTTTGGACAGGTTCATCACAATGTGTCTTGGGGAAGCTCTGTTAGAGTTGAGGCAACCTGGGGTCCAATAATCCTCTGAAAGTAGAGTATCAGAATCTTTGGTGATATTTGGGAAATTTTCATTTATAATATTCTCTAGTATGGCTTCTATTTCCCTGGGGCATTATTCTTCCCCTTCTGGGATACCTATAATGTGTATGTTTGAATGCTTCAGAGTTTCATAATTCTGTCAGCGAACATTCTGCTTTCTCTTCTTTTCTGCCTCTTTAACTATCTGAGTCATCTTAAGAGCTATGTCCTCTACCTGTGAGAGTCTTTCTTCTGCATGGTCTAATCTGTTGTTGATACTTTCTATTGCATTTTTTTAAGTTACCTAATTGACTGCTTCATTTCCCTCAGCTCCGCTATATACTTGTTATATTCTTCATAGCATTCATCTTTTAATTGATTCTGTTTTGGATTTCATTTTCCACTTTATCAACAGTTTCCTTCATTGTTTTCCTTCATTTCCTTGATTGTTTTCATCGTCTGTATTCTAAATTCCCTTTCTGTCATTTCTAACATTTCCTTATAGGTGGAATCCTCTGCAGTAGCTACTTCACAGTCCCTTGGGGGGGGTTGCTCTGGACTGGTTTTTCATGAAGCCAGGAGTTTTCTTCTGATTCTTCCTCATGAGTGATTTCTTTTATCTGTTTCCTTGCCCTAATTTTCCTTTCACTTCTTCCTGCTCTTTAAGTTGCCGTGCCTCTGGACTAGGGTTTCAATGAGTTCTTTTGGTACAGGACCAGAAGGATGAGAAGATTGAAGAGCAAGAAGGGAAAAAAGAAAGAAAGAAAAAGGAGAAAGCAGAGGGGGTGGATAGAAGCAACTATTGACAAAAAGAAGAGAGGCACAGAAGGAGGGGGTTGGGGTAATATAGGTGTACAGTAGGACACTCTGACCCAACCTAAAGAACCCCCAACCTCTGGAGGTCCCGGCTTGAGTGGTTAGGTCAGCAGCTCTTTGCCAGCCTGTTGGGACACAGTACCCCATCTCCACCAAGTAGAGAGGAAAGACAAAAATGCAATAAATCAAACCAAAACAAGCAAACTGAAAATTTTACAGGATAAAATTGGGGGAGAAACCAATTAATAAGGGTAGAAACACTAGCAAAAATGAAGTTTTATTGTTGAAAAAGACAACAGTGGAAAATGATATTTAAACTAGAAAAAGTTGGGCAGCACCTGTGGCTCAGCGAGTAGGGAGCCAGCCCCATATATCAAAGGTGGCGGCTTCAAACACGGCCTTAACCCAACTGCAAAACAAAAAAAATAGCGGGGCGTCCCAAAAAATACTAGGGAGGCTGAGGCAAGAGAACCACCTAAGCCCAGGAGCCCAGGTTGCTATGAGCTGTGTGATGCCACGGCACTCTAGTGAGCACCATAAAGTGAGACTCTGTCTCTACAAAAAATAAAAAATAAAATAAAATAGAACAATAAAAAAATAAAAGAAAGAAGAATCTTTAAGGAAAATGTTGAAATTAAAAACAAAACAACAATAATAAAAACCAGCAAAGAGGCTCAGTGCCTGTAGCTCAGCAGGCTAAGGCGCCAGCCATGTAAACCTGAGCTGGCGGAATCCAGCCTGGGCCCGCCAACCAACAATGACGGCTGCAACCCAAACAAAAATAGCCGGGCGTTGTGGCGGGCGCCTGTAGTCCCAGCTACATGGGAGGTAGAGGCAGGAGACTCGCTTTAGCCCAGGAATTAGAGGTTGCTGTGAGCTGTAATGCCACGACACTCTACCCAGGGTGACAGCTTGAGGCTCTGTCTCAAAAAACAAAACAAAACCAAAAATAAAGCAGTATATATATCTTGCTGAATGTTGTCTGGGTAAGAGATGATCTGCTGGGGTGTGATATGTTAATCACAATGTTGATACGGCTATACAAAATGGAGACTGGAGGCCTCTAATGATTTCTTACATTAGAAAGAAACCTTACAGGGAGGAGATCCTAAATCCTCCTTAGCGTGCTTAGAAAGCACTTTAAATTGCTAACCTGGGCTAAGCAGAAGCTTTCCCAGGAAAGCGCTTGTTGCTGGCATCACTCCTTAAGTGGCTATCCACTTAACCCAGTGTGCCAGTACTGGTCTCAACCTATGCCCCTGAGGGCTAAGGCTGCAAGGCGTCTCAGACCCTGCCTTTAGGCTGCTGAGTCACTAGATTATTCGCTCCCACCTGATGCTTGTTCTGCAACCCTGAGGGTGGAGCTTGTCAGGGCAGTTTTCCCACAATGGCTCCACACAGCCCACAACCAAATACTGGTAGCTCCTTCTGGCTCGGTGGCTCAGTCTGGGACCCTAGACAACACTCAAAGACCTCCCCACTCTTGCCCAAGTTCTCCCAAGGTAGTTCAACTGAGTGCCAAGTCCAAAAAAATCCCAAAGGGTAAGGCCTTTCCAGTTTGCAGTCTCACTGCTGCTGTACCTACAGCTGTTGGCAGGATTAGACCGAACGAACACATGCAACCACTTGCCAGATCTCCACTGCTTTTGCCTTCCTCAGGGGGTCCAGAGTCTCACACTGTCTCCCTGTATCCCCAAAGGGATGTTTCTGAGCAGATCCCGCCAGCCAGAGATGCCTGAAGTCTTCTCTCCTCAGTCTCACCGTGCCCAGTTGCAAGGAAACTGTTATTCGGCCGCCATCTTGCTCTTTCCTGCACTTACTTTTTTTATATAATAAATGCAAGGAATTCCTGGTACAGTGTAAGAAGCATAGATGTCAGTGTTAGATTACATCATTAGCTGTGTAGTTGAGCTGGTTAATATTTTTTAAATCTGGCTATTGCAAAGAAAAATGTTAACGCATAGAGAATGCTAGACATACAGAATTTGAAATTGTTTTCAGGCTCAGCACCTATGTCTCAAGCAGCTAAGGTACCACATATGCCTGAGCTGGTGGGTTCGAATCCAGCCCAGGCGCCCCCCAAAACAATGACAGCTGCAACCAAAAAATAGCCGGGCGTTGTGGTAGACACCTGTAGTCCCAGCTACTTGGGAGGCGGAGGCAGGAGAATCGCTTGAGCCCAGGAGGTGGAGGTTGCTGTGACCTGTGATGCCACGGCACTCTACCCAGGGTGATAGCTTGAGGCTCTGTCTCAAAATAAAGTTTTCAAAGGCAAGGTCAAATTGGGGATTTTAAAATAAGTTTTAGCTTTTTGGAAAGGGAACCCTTGTACCTGCAAAACACACGAAAGTCATTTATACTTTTGACATTTGACCTCTCACATTTTCAGGAGTATATTGTATTTGAAATTATTATATAATGTTTATACATTTATATTGTTATGTTAATGTTAATATTATATAATTATATTTAATCATAATATGTATAATTCTGAAGTTTCATATGTATAGTAAATGTCAGGTGTTTCAATTCAAAACATCTTGGTAGCTTTCCAATTCATTGTAAATTAAAGCCAAAAGAACCTGGCAGTTAAAAGGCACAGCAAGACCTTCAATAGGCTGGTCTTAGTTCTGCTTTTATGAACTCATCCAAAACATCTTCCTCGGAGGCTTCTGTCTTCTGTTTGTCTAGAATCCCTTTCTCCTGGATGTCCATGAGACTCACTTCCTCATTTCCTTCTGGTTATTGCTTAAGTGTCAGTGTGTCAAAGAATTCTTTGACCACAAAAACTTTGTGTCACCTCACTTTATTTCTTTCATTCCACTTACCACCCACTGACGCAGTATTATTTGTTTTATGTTTCTCTCCACTATTGTCCAAAGCTGAGTGGAGAATCTTGGCATGTTTGTTCCATTCCTTGTTAGTTCTCTCTTGGCATGTGGTGGGTGTACAATAAGTACTTGTTGAATGAATAAGAAAAGGGTGGGAGTGTGAAGATTCCTCTGTATAGAGATTTGAACGTACAAGCTTTTCAGCTATTTGCTGTGCAGTGTGGGTCATTTTCTTCCTTGTTACTTACCTGTGGTAAGCATTTATTTACTCAGTAAATTATTTGAGTGACTGCTTATGTACCAAGTACTGGTAGGCTGGAGGGATACATGAGAAATCTGACAAGCCCATGCCCAAGTGTAACTTACAGAAACTGCCCTGGCAGATTATCAGTTTGTGGAGAGTTATGAAAGGGAAGTATATTTAAAATTCTTACCTGTCAGTTCTGTGACTGGAATGTGAGCAGCAGCAGGGACAGAATCAGCCTGGACTGGCCTGGTTTTCAGCTTTTTATACATATATGGCAATAGAAGAGGTTGGAGTTTGTCATTAAAATGATTTGAGTGTGTAAAAGCTATTTTTATCATTTTTGTTCTCTTTTAAGTGCTTTAGAATTAGCTAAGATGGATAAAACTTATTAGAATAAACAGCTGAATGAGCTGAATTTACAATCTGTATGGGAAGCCTTCCATTAAACATCAAGAATTATAGTACTTTACCCTTTAATTGTGTTAGTGTTTTATCTTCATCCTTTTAAACGGAAAAAAAATTTCATTGTGTTTATTTATAATTTATTTTTCCTTTCTTTTGACACTGGACATTCATTTCCAGTTTTTTACTGTAATAAACTCCTGGATGCATTCTTTGACCTATTTCTTGATGCCCAGCCCTGAGACGTCATTGCCAAATCATTTTCCAAAGTGGTCAGACTGGTTTACATTGCTACCAGCAAAATGCAAAATTTATTTGCTCCACAATCTCTCCAATAATTGCTCTTGTTGGACTTCTGTATTTTAGACAGAAGTCTAATCAGTCTGCTAATCAAAACATTGTTTCATCTACCAAGGAATTTTGCTGATTTTGTTAGGTATGTTAATAGTATTGTGGATGTAAAAAATACACCCACATTTTTAAAGAGGGTGCATATTGGTAATATGAAAGGATGAAATTAACTGGGATTTACTTTAAAATTCTTAAGCAAATGTAAGGCACATTTTGAGTCAGTTGGCCAGGTTGGAATATGGATGCAGGTTAATGGTTGCTTCAGTGTTTAATTTCCTGTTCTGTGGTTATGTAAGAGAATATACCTACTTTAGAAGACATATGCTGAATATCTAAGAGTATAGAGGCATAATGTATAAAATTTACCTTCAAATAGTTCAGCAAAAATTTACATATAATCTTGTTTTTATTACTAAAAATAGCATATAGTTCCTTCACTACACTATGGCTATAACTGTTATTAAAGTTTGCTTTCAAGTCTTTTTTATATGCTTCTGTGCACTCTGATTTTAAGTGCAAATGGTATCATCTTGTATGTAATATTTTTTCAACTTTAATTTTATTGTGATTAAAAATTAAACTGAGTTTTGTCCCTGAATAAAATCCCATCTTTTGGCTTAGTTTATTTAACCAATTCCCTTTCTTGAACATTTAGATTTTTTCCTATTTTTCCCTACTATTAATAAAATATGAGTAAGCAGGAATTTATTATATCCCTTCCTTCCCAGTAGAAAAGAAAGCCCTCCTTAATTCTGCAGGTCAGGTTTCCCAGTTAAGTGCATTCATAGTTCCATTTTCCCTGTCTCTTACGACTGTTGAAATTATTCATATAATTATTTTTCTCTTCAACCAGATATTGATTTTCATAGGGGTGGATATTGTTAGTTTTAATCACAGCTATAGAAGCAGCACCCGACACCCAATAGGCCTGAAAGATTGGTTGAATCAATAGAGAATAATTCAATGTAAACCATATTGGTTTATTATAAAATGTTACTTGGATATGCTAATTTCCATAATCAGATCACTAACTGTACATTATATATATCAAAACATCACTTATGTACCCAAATAATCTTTGTCAATTGAAAAATAAAATCGTTTAATTACAACCTACTTTAAAGGCTCTTAAAGAGCCTGTTTATGTAGTAGAGTTCATTGATAGTTCTTTTCTAGATGAAGAAATCTCCTGCTCCCTACCCAAGATTCAAATACTACAAATGATCAGACTTAACAGTGGGAGCATCAGCCACTTCCCACACACATACTCCCCCCTCCCCCATACTCTCACTTTGTCACTGTGCAGGTTAGTGTCCATGTTTTAAATTTAAATTTAAATGTTTTGTTTTAGAGGCAGGATCTCTCTCTGTTGCTTTGTCTGGATGGAGTGCAGTGTTGTGGTCATAGCTCACTGCAACCTTGAACTGCTGGCCTTAAGCAGTCTTCCCTATTCACTTTCCCAAATCTTCCATTTTTAAAGCTAAAGAACCCACGTCTCACAGAGGGGAAGAGACTTGTCTGAAGCTTGTTATAACAGAACCTTCCTATAATGCAACCTCCTTCCATTTTTCCCTCAGCCATTTGAATCTCATTTAGGACCCCTCTTCTTATAAGCAGTCCTTGTATCCAGATGGCTTGTACTGAGGGAAGTACCATTATTTATGGATGTGGATTGAGGGGATGGGGGATAGTTGTGCTCCCACTTAATAGGCACAATTCAAAAGTACACGGCACACTTCTTAGGTGTAGGACACAACTACAAGAGGGACTCTACCTAACAAATGCAAATGTTATATTATACCTAGTTGTTTGGATCTTCACATTAACGTGAAATTTAAAAAAAGGGTGTGTTGTGTGTTAAAGGTTTGTGTGCAAGATATCAAAGAATTGCTAGGATTTGTAGACTCTTAAATCTTTCTTTTGGTCACTCCCTTCCTTCCCTCTCCATAACCATTTAGCAGGAGAAGGGCTTGAAATCAGTAATTTTAAAGGAGTCTCTTTAATCACTGAAAGGAAAAAAATTTTTTTACATGGTTGAAATTTATAAGTTCAAATACCTCATTTTATGTACTAGAAACATAAAAAGCACATTTCTTGTTTCTATAATTCTGATACATGATCTTTTTTACCAAAACTTTAAAATTGTGCACTTGTTGAAATGACTTTTTTTTCTGGAGACAGTCTTACTCTGTCTCCCTGGGCAGAGTGCCCTGGCATCATACCTCACAGGAACCTCAACTCTTTGATTCAAGCAACCGCCTTGCCTCATCCTCAGATTCCTAGTAGCTGTGACTACAGGCATGAAATAATTATTATCAAATTAAGGTGCGACGCCTGTGGCTCAATGGGTAGGGTGCCAGCCCCATATACTAAGGGTGGCAGGTTCGAACTCGGCCCCAGCCAAACTGTAGCAAAAAAATAGCCGGTCATTGTGGTGGGTGTCTGTAGTCCCAGCTCCTCAGGAGGCTGAGGCAAGAGAATTGTCTAAGACCAGGAGTTGGAGGTTGCTGTGAGCTGTGACAGCACGGCATTCTACTATTGAGGGTGATAAAGTGAGACTCTGTCTCTAAAAAAAAAAAAAAAAAAGGAAGTCTTAATTTGGGTGGCACCTGTAGCTCAGTGAGTAGAGCACTGGCTCCATATACCGAGTGTGGTGGGTTTGAACCGGCCCCAGCCAAACTGCAACAAAAACAACAACAACAAATAGCTGGCCATTGTGGCAGGCACCTGTAGTCCCAACCCCCTGGGAGGCTGGGGCAAGAGAATCGCTTAAGCTCAGGAGTTGGAGGTTGCTGTGAGCTGTGACCTCACAGCACTCTGCCAAGGGCGATTAAAGTCAGAGTCTGTCTCTGAGAAATAATAATTATTATTATTATCATCATCAGATTAAAATGGGAGAATGTTATCAAACCCATGACTTTTACTCATTAATATTGTGCTCTATGTTGCTGCCACCCAGCCCCCCTGATCAATGACGCAGAGGTAGCACTGCAGTTGGAATGATTGATGGGTGAAGCTCACTCTGGCATTACAGCAAATTTATTTCTTCCAACAAGTCTTATATAGGCACATAACTTAATCAACAAGCACATGACTTAATCTTATGACTTAATTAATAAATATATGACTTAAACCTGGCCCCAGGCCTTTTACAGCCTGATACTTATAGGTCTATGGATAAATTGAACTAACTAATAACCACATATTTAAAACTATCCTTATTGGCTAAGGTTTAACTGGCTTAACTGATAACTATTTTACCAAAGTTATTCTTATGCTAAGTAAGTAACGGACCATTTGGAGGCAGTTAATCTTCTTAAGGGAGTAGCCTGGAAAATCCCACCAGGACTTTTCCTTTCTGACTCACAAAAGACTTTAAACTTGCCTTCACAAAATGGGAGACTGATTGACCTTACAAGGGCGCGGATGACTGTGCCCCTATAGCTCTAATTCACTGGTTCTCAATATTGGCCCATCATAGAGGCGGCGCCTGTGGCTCAGTTGGTAGGATGCCAGCCCCATATACCGAGGGTGGTAGGTTCAAACCAGGACCTGGCCAGCTAAAACAGCAGTGTCCAACTGCAACAAAAAATAGCCAGACTTTGTGGCAGGCACCTGTAGTCCCAGCTACTCGGGAGGCTGAGGGAAGAGAATCGCTTAAGCCCAAGACTTGGAAGTTGCTGTGAGCTATGACGCTACAGCACTCTACCAAGGGCGACAAAATGAGACTCTGTCTAAAAAAAAAAAAAAATTTGGTCCATTATAATCACATGGGAACATTACCAAAACAAACCATAGAAAAGCTGGAGTGTGTTCAGTTATTTTCTTAAGCTGAGTGTGTTCATGTTGTGAAAGTTCACCATGCTGTACTCTTACGTATACTTTTCTCTATGCATATAGTATTTTTTTAGAACACTATATGTATTCACAGTATTAACTATACATTCATGCACATACAAGCATGCATAGCCATATATGTGTACATATATATACAAAACAAGGTGGGTTCTGAGAACTAGTATTTTTAAGAAGTTTCTTATATGATTCTGTTCCGTCAGAATTGAAAACTCTGCTGAATTGGAGCCTGCTGTAATGGAGTTGAAGACCTGGGTTTGACTTCTTGCTGAGTCTATTCTTGGGTTGTAAACTGTACTCCTTTTTCTAGGTGATTCTTGTAAATGTTTATGAAGGAATTAATTTTAATAATTCTTTACATAAATACTTTTTTTTTTTTTTTTGAGACATTCTCAAGCAGTTGCCCTGGGTAGAGTGCTGTGGCGTCACAGCTCACAGCAACCTCCCAACTCTTGGGCTTAGGTGATTCTCTTGCCTCAACCTCCCAAGAAGCTGGGACAACAAGCATCTGCCACGATGCCCAGCTATTTTGGTTGTAGCTGTCATTGTTGTTTGGCAGGCCTGGGCTGGATTCAAACCTGCCAGCTCTGGTGTACGTGGCTGGTGCTCTAGCCACTTGAGCTACAGGTGCCAAGCCCATAATACATTTTTACTCCCCTACTACTTAGTGAAGTATTAGAACAGGATCTCATTGTTATTTTATTAAGGAAGTAGGTTCTACCAGCAAGTTCTTACTAGAAACCAAAGACTTTGGTTCATGGTCCAGGGATTTTTACACTATAGCCCGCTGTGGGGTGATGGTGAATGGTGTCAGTATTTTTAATTTTCTCCTCTCTTTGAATGTCAGACATTGTTACCTTTAGGCAGAAGGGATTCCGAATGTGTTTTGAGCCTGATTCCTTCCTTCAGCTCTGAGTGTACAAAGCTGAACATAAATGGGAGCAAGATTACTTTGAGTACATAGTTGTTTGCTGAGGGGCCAATCAAGTAAAGTGGACTAGATGTGGAACAGATGGAAGGGTATAGTGTGTTACTATGCTGATTTTGTTCTTTATTTTGAGACAGAGTCTCACTTTGGCATCCTACGTAGAGTGCTCGGGCGTCATAGCTCACAGCAACCTCAAACCTCAAATGATTCTCTTACATCAGCCTCCCAAGTAGCTGGGACTACAGGCCCCCGCCACAACGTCCAGCTATTTTTAGAGAGGTCTCGCTCTGGTTTAGGCTGTTCTCAAACCTGTGAACTCAGGCAATTCACCTCCTCAGCCTCCCAAGTGCTGGAATTACAGGCATGAGCCACCACGCCTGGTGCTTTGGGCATTTTTAAATAGAAAGGTGGATATTGTTTTGACTAGTAACAATTGTCATTCTAGTGATTATCAGTTTTAAAGGATGGATACACAAAATGTGCCAGTACTGAGGTGAGGGCAGAGGAATGTTCTCCCTCTTCTTGCTGTAAACTTTTTATTAATGCAGCATACACAAAAGTTTAAATTTAACATTTAAAGATTCAAAAATTACTCAAAATGTTAGCCCTGGAAGAGACTTTTAAAATCATAATAATTAATCCACTTTATTTTATTTATTTATTTATTTATTTATTTATTTGAGACAGAGTCTCACTATGTCACCCTTGGTAGAGTGCTGTGGAGTAACAGCTTCAAACTCTTGCCTTAGCCTCCCAAGTAGCTAGGACTACAGGCGCTCACCACAACGCCCAGCTATTTCTTTGTTGTAGTTGTCATTGTTGTTTAGCAGGCCGGGGCCAGGTTCGAACCTGCCAGCCCCAGCGTATGTGGTCAGCACCCTAACCACTTAGCTACATGCTGAGGCAGTCAGTCTACTTTATAAGAGAGAAGAAAGCTGAGGCATTGAGAGAGAGGGTAGAAATTGCCCAAAGCCATACAAATGGATACTGGACTGTGTAGGTAGAAGTAGATGCCAGAAATTGAATTGAAATGTGTATAGCTAGGTAGCTAGGTAGACATTCATATTTGTGGTTTTCACCAGGTCAGATTATTTGTAAGACTGCGTGGAGTTTTGTAGTATTTGCTTAGGAGGAACTCGTAAAGTGGGATTTTTACGGAATTTTGTTAAAAATTAGCATCTTCATAAAGTTTTTTGGTTTTTGTTTTTTTTACTGACTTTGAATGACTGGTTGATATTATACACTCTGGCAGAGTCTCTGTGGCTTATGTTGTTTCACTTATGTATGTATGTTTGTAGAGACAGTGTCTCACTGTGTTGCCCAGGCTGCTGTGGAACTCCTGGCCTCAAGCAGTCCTTCTCACTTGGCCTCCCAGAGTGCTAGGATTACAGCCAGGAACAACTATGCCCAACCTGTGTTGTTTTCTGTGCCTTCTTTCCCTTCAAAAAATAACTCAAAGGAAACTTCAGATGTTAGCTGTAGTAATGTCTATGGCCACCAGGTGGCAAGATTGCGTTACATAAGCTCATTTGATTTTTAGTGAGTTACAGTGATAACTCATTTTGAAATCCCATGATATTTACCATATTCTTTAAGAAAAATTTGGCATACTCACTTAGAATAATGAGAGGGAAATTAGTGTCATGTTTTCTTTAAAGTATCTAATACTACTGCCAATGTTATGATAGTAAATTTTTTTAAAAAGCTGCATGAAGGCTATAAACTTTGTCCTTAGCCCACCTTATAGTGTCTGCCAGCCTATTGCTCTGCATAGAATATGCAAGATCAAAAGGTGTTCTGAATGCCTGCAGTACCCAGCAGGGGTGAAAGGTGAGTTAAGGTTACTGTGGTGATTTTCATCTGCATTCTTCCTCCTTTTTGTAGTTGAACTTGAGACTTGCACTAAATTGGATTAAAACATGAATATAGGCTCGGCGCCTATGTCTCAGCGGGCTAAGGCGCCAGCCATGTAAACCTGAGCTGGCGGGTTCGAATCCAGCCTGGGCCCACCAACCAACAATGACAGCTGCAACCCAAACAAACAAACAAAAAAATAGCCGGGCGTTGTGGCGGGCGCCTGTAGTCCCAGCTACTTGGGAGGCAGAGGCAGGAGACTCGCTTGAGCCTAGGAATTGGAGGTTGCTGTGAGCTGTAATGCCACGGCACTCTATCCAGGGCAACAGCTTGAGGCTCTGTCTCAAAAAAAAAATAATAAGAATAAAAAATAAAAAGAAAAACAGGCAAGAGGATTGCTTGAGCCTAAGAGTTGCAGGTTGCTATGAGCTATGATGCCACAGCATTCTACCCAAGGCGACAACTTGAGATTCTGTCTCAAATAAATAAATAAATAAATAAAACGTACCCTTGTCATATTTCCAAGTTAGTACACATAAGTGAATCTCATTCTGGTTGATGACAACAAAGCATTCCACTAAATGGCTTTAATAGTTAAGACATACTAGGCCCTGGAAGTGAGATGACCCCCAAATCTTTGTCTTAAAACACCTGTCATTGTTTAGGGCCAACAACGTTAGCTCCACTGGGGATCTGTTCATTATTACCTTCCTTACTTCAGACTCAGGTTGGCAGAATGTCTGATATCTGGTACACTACACTACTGGCAGCCATGGCAGATACACTGGCCTCCGCACACAAATACCCCAAGTCATTTTCACTTACCTTTTTTTGGCCAAAGCAAGTCATATGGCTTGAGTTTAACAACCTAGGGAAATAAAACCCTCTTACAATGAAAAGTCTACCAATTTGTATTAGATGCTCAAATTTCTGTAAATTAAACTCCCAACAGATGCCTGCCATCATGTTATTGCATCAGTGAAGCCAACTTGTGATTTTCCCTAATGTTCTTTGTCTGGTTTTGGCTGCAAGGCTTTCAGTACTCAAAAATGGACTTAACAGGGAGGCGCCTGTGGCTCAGTTGGTAAGGTGCCAACCCCATATACTGAGGGTGGTGGGTTCAAATCCAGTCCCAGCCAAATTGCAACAAAAAAATAGCCAGGCTCCTATAGTCCCAGCTACTCAGGAGGCTGAGGCAAGAGAATTACCAAAGCCCAGGAGCTGGAGGTTGCTGTGAGCTGTGTGATGCCATGGCACTCTACAGAGGGTGATAAAGTAAGACTCTGTCTCTATAAAAAAAAAAAAAAATCAAGGCTCGGCGCCTGTGGCTCAATGGGCTAAGGCGCCAGCCACGTACACCTGAGCTGGCGGGTTCGAATCCAGCCCCCGGGCCCGCCAAACAACAATGACGGCTGCAACCAAAAAATGGCCAGGCATTGTGGCAGGCGCCTGT
>CAUYON010060006.1:0-40834 GCA_963573935.1 Arctocebus calabarensis | reverse complement strand
GAGTAGCTGGGACTACAGGCGCCTGCCACAACGCCCGGCTATTTTTCTGTTTTGCAGTTTAGCCAAGGCCAGGTTTGAACCCTCCACCTTCAGTATATGGGACCGGCGAAAAAGACTCAAAATTCCTGTAAAAATCTATGCTGAACAAAACATCAAAATAAATAAATACAAGATTGATATTTCTGGGGTTTTGTTTACACAAATATGTGCCAATGTGTTACATTTCTGGTTTTTTGTTTTTTGTTTTTTTTTTGCCTCAGGCCCCAACCCAGCTGAGTTTGAGTTCTTGGCCATTTGCTCAAATGACAATCAGCCTCCAGTTCAAGAAAGGAGCTGGGGCTGCCCCAGGGTGTGGGCTCCTTCAAGAAGCGAGAGGGCAGGGCGGGGTTGCTCCTTTGTTGATCTGGTTGGCTTCCAGCACACAGGGAAGGTTTGTACAGGATCCACCAGTGTTCTCTGGTGCGAGTGGGTTTCACGATGGCAGACAGTGTTGCCCATCAGCCTCTGTCTGCCCTTCATCGGCTTCTCATCTGGCCCTATGTTGAATGACCTCAGTCTCTTTCCCTGTAGAGGCCTCACTGGCTGCCCAGCCAGGAATGCCTGAAGAGGTTGTTATTGTCACGGGACACACCCTGCTCCCCAGCATTAATTAAGTGGTGCAAACCTGGGTAAGGAGCCCCCAACTAGCATTTGACTTCCTGGAGCCTGTGACCCAGCTAAAGGGAGGAGACCCAGGAGTCACGGCTAGCTCCAGCCCACAAGTCCCTACTGGCTCCAGAAACTAACAGCCCACAATCCAGAAGTCATCCCAACTTGGGCCTCTAATGCCACCTCCAAAACTCACCAGGCTGAAACTGACCTCACCATCTTCCCCACCCCCGCTCTGCCTCTTCACACCCCTCCCAGTTGTGCAAGGCAGAAAGACGCCCAGAGTTCACCCTGACTGCTGTCTTCCTCCCACTTCCCACTTCCCGACAGTCATCAGGTCCAGGCAATGTTAACCTCCCAACTGTCTTTCCAGGCAGGCGACAGCTTGTCATTCCCTCTACCACCACCCTGGACCAGCAGCTCTCAAACTTTTTGACCTAGAGGATCCCTCTGTGGTCTTAAAAAATTATTGAGAGCCCGGCTCAGCGCCTGAGGCTCAAGCGCCTAAGGCGCTAGCCACATACACCTAAGCTGGTGTGTTCAAATCCAACCTGGGCCCATCAAACAACAATGGTGGCTGCAACCAAAAAATGACTGGGCGTTGTGGCGGGCGCCTGTAGTCCCAGCTACTTGGGAGGCAGAGGCAGGAGACTCGCTTGAGCCCAGGAATTGGAGGTTGCTGTGAACTGTGATCCCACAGCACTCTATCCAGGGGGATAGATATCCAGAGCTTGAGGCTCTGTCTCAAAAAAAAAAAAAAACTTTATTGAGGGCCCTCAGAGCTTTTCTTATGTGTATTCTATAGATATAAATTGTACTATTGATTGTGGTATTAGAAACTTAAAGTTGGGGAAGTATAAATAATGTATTCTAGAGCCAGGCTCAGTGGCTCAGGACTGTAATCCTAACACCCTGGGAGGCCAAGGCAGGTGGATCATCTATGCTTAGGAGTTTGAGACCAGCCCGAGCAAGAGTGAGACCTCCATGTCTACTAAAAATGAAAAACTGAGGCAAGAGGATCACTTGAGCCCAAGAGTTTGAAATTACTATGAGCTATGCTATCACAGTACTCTACCAAGAGCAACAAAGTGAGACCCTGTCTCAAAAAAAATTAAATAAATTATTTTTGTATTTAAAAATAGCAATAACCCTAACCCAAAATAATTAAAAGTAGGATGTTGATGGCAGCACCTGTGGCTCATTGAGTAGGGCTCCGGCCCCATATACTGAAGGTGGCGGGTTCAAACCCAGCCTCAGCCGAACTGCAAAACAGAAAAATAGCCGGGCATTGTGGCAGGCACCTGGAGTCCCAGCTACTCGGGAGGCTGAGGCAAGAGAATCACCTAAGCCCCCAGGAGTTGGAGGTTGCTGTAAGCTATGTGACGCCACGGCACTCTACTGAGGGCAATAAAGTGAAACTCTGTCTACAAAAAAAAAAAAAGTAGGATGTTGAAGAGATATGTGTACATCTATTCACAGTAGCCCAGAGGTGGAAGCACAGAGAAGTGTCTCCTGAGGGATGAAACAAACGTGATCTGTCCATACAATAGAATACCAGTCAGGGGGCTGGGCACAGTGACTCATGCCTGTAATCTCAGTACTCGGGGAGGCTGAGGAGAGAGGATCCTTTGAGCTCAGGAGTTCGAGACCAGCCTGAGCAAAGTGAGACTCTGTCTCTGGTAAATAAAGAAAATTTGGCCAGGCATTGTGGCAGGCACCTGTAGTCCCAGCTACCCAGGAGGCTGAGGCAAGAGGATAGCTTGAGTCCAGGGAGCTGAACTTGCTGTGAGTTAGGCTGATGCCAAGGCACCTTAACCGAGACTGCAGAGTGAGACTCTGTCTCAAAAAAAAAAAAAAAATCATTCAGGGACGGCACCTGTGGCTCAACGAGTAGGGCGCCAGCCCCATATGCCAAAGGTGGTGGGTTCAAACCCAGCCTCGCCCAACTGCAAAACAGAAAAATAGTTGGGAGTTGTGGTGAGCGCCTATAGTCCCAGCTACTCGTGAGGCTGAGGCAAGAGAATCACCTAAGCCCAGGAGTGGGAGGTTGCTGTGAGCTGTGTGACGCCGTGGCACTCTACCAAGGGTGATAAAGTGAGACTGTCTCTACAAAAAAAAAAATCATTCAGCCTTAAAAAGGAAGGAAATTCTGATACGGGCTACATGCAACACAGGTGAACCTTGGAGACATTACGCCAAGAGAATAACACAGCCACAAAGGACAAATACTGTCTGACTCCACTCTTGTAAAGTACCCAGAGTGGTCGAATTTATAGAGACAGAAAATAGAATGGTGACTTCCAGGGCCTGGAAGTTGGGGAACAAAGAGTTACTGTTTGATGAGTCTGGAGTTTCAGTTTTGCATGATGTAATTCTGGAGGTGGGTGGTGGCAATGGGTGCACATGAATAGAAATTCCTTAATGCCACTTAAAAATACTTAAGATGCATATCTTATGTTACATACATTTTACCACAATTAAATTTTTCAAAACTAAGAAACCATTACCCACTGACATAAATAACTTTTTGAATTAAAAATAACCGTTGAGTGGTGCCTGTGGCTCAATGGAATAGGGCGCTAGCCCCCTATACTGGAGGTAGTGGGTTCAAACCCAGGCCCAGCCAAAAACTGCGAAACAACAAAAAAAAAGTATTAGAAATAACCATTGAAAAAAATTAGCGGGAAGAATGATATCACTTCACATTTTTGCAAATGTCTTTAATATCTGACTTGGTTCCGTCTGCTGTGACACCACGGTCAGGCAGGCTTTGGGAACTCCCTCTGCTCATGAGAAAGGACACAGAGTAAAGGGCAGCTAGTGTCTCCGTAGTCTTACAGACATTATTTCAGTCTCACAAACCCCTTTTAAAACAACTGCCCTAGGCGGCGCCTGTGGCTCATCGAGTAGGTCACCGGCCCCATATATCAAAGGTGGCGGGTTCAAACCCGGCCTCAGCCAGAATGCAAAAAAGAAAAATAGCTGGGTGTTGTGGCGGGCGCCTGTAGTCCCAGCTACTCGGGAGGCTGAGGCAAAAGAATCGCCTAAGCCCAGGAGTTGGAGGTTGCTGTGAGCTGTGTGCCGCCACAGCACTCTACCCAGGGGGGATAAAGTGAGACTCTGTCTCTACAAAAAAAAAAACAGCTGCCCTGGACCAAGCACCAGTGCTTTGACTGGACTTGTACAATTTTGCCCCCTCAGCCACCTAGGTTTCCTATCCTTTGCTGTGGGCATTAATCCTCCCTCCCTTTCATTTTCTAGCTATAACCAAAGTGACCATTTCAAACACAAATCTGATCATATTACTTTTCTCTTTAAAATTCTCTAGGACAGGTGGTGCCTGTGGCTCAGTGAGTAGGGCGCCAGCCCCATATGCTAGAGGTGGTGGGTTCAAACCCAGCCCCCGCCAAAAACTGCAAAAAAAAAAAAAAGAGGGAAGCTGAGGCAAGAGAATCGCCTAAGCCCAGGAGTTGGAGGTTGCTGTGAGCTGTGTGACGCCACAGCACTCTACCTAGGGCGATAAAGTGAGACTCTGTCTCTACAAAAAAAAAAAAAAAAAAAATTCTCTAGGACAATCCATTCCTCTCAGGACAAAGTTGAAAAGCGTCAGTGTGGTCTCCAAAGCCCCACACGGTGTCTCCCTGCCTGCCTGCTCTCTCTCTTGCTTTCCGGGCTCCAGCCACACTAGCCTTCGTTCTGTCTTCCCAATCAGCTTTGTTCCACCTCAGGGCCTTTGCACCCGCCATTGCCTCTTTTTCTCTGAGGCATACTTATTCATCTTTCAGATCCTAATTCAGATACTACCTCCCCAGAGAAGTCGTTCTAGACACCATACCCCTCTCATCATACATCCTCATGTCTCTTATTCTTTTCATTACATAATTTGTCACTTTTTGGGGTAACTTCAGAAATTAAACAGAAACATTCACCTAATTTGTCCTCTGTTGAAGTTGATACTAGATTTTTCTCCTCCTGGACAGGTTCTTGGTCTCGGAAATCACAGACCACAGGCAAACAGAAGTGATAGAACAATAGTTTATTAAAAGATAGGAAAGCTGGCTCAGCGCCTGTGGCTCAAGCAGCTAAGGCGCCAGCCACATACACCTGAGCTGGCAGGTTCGAATCCAGCCTGGACCCGCCAAACAACAATGACGGCTGCAACAAAAAATAGCCGGGTGTTGTGGCGGGCACCTGTAGTCCCAGCTACTTGGGAGGCGGAGGTAGGAGACTCGCTTGAGCCCAGGAATTGGAGGTTGCTGTGAGCTGTGACGCCATATCACTCTACCCAGGGTGACAGCTTGAGGCTCTGTCTCAAAAAAGAAAGGAAAGCTTCCAACACAACTAAAGGGTTCTGAACAGGCTGCCCCATAATTTATTACTTAATTCTTGTCCTCCTCATTCATGTATGAACTGCACAAACGCTCTTTTATTCATCGCTGCCTAGCACAGGGTCTGGTATTTCATGAAATTCCACATGAATGTTTGTTGAATAAATGAACCAGCTCTTCGCTGTTCAAAATGTTGTCTCTGAACCTGCAACATCCACATAGCCTAGAAATTTGTTTAAAAGGGAGACTCTAAGGTCACACATTAACCTCCTGAATCATAATCTGCATGTTAACAACCTTCTCAGGTGATTTGGACCCATCCCGTCATTTTAGAAACTGTAAGACACAATCAGAGGGTTGGGACTTTTAGCTCCATTCCCCATCTCTGGGCCCGTGGAGCGGGATGAAGTTCAACTGATCATCCATAGCTAGCTGTTTAATCAATCAATCATGCCTGCATAATGAAGCTTCCATAAAATCCCAAAGCACAGAGTGTGGAGAGCTTCAGGATAGCTGGGCACGGGGAGGTCCCTGGAGGGGAGTACACACTTAGGGGGCCCCAAGCTCTGCATCCTTCCTGCATGCCTTGCCCTAGGATGCCTTCCCTCTGGCTGTGCTTTGTACCCTTGGCAATATCATCATCTGTGGTCAGCGTATCTTGCTCTTGCCCTATAAGCCCATCTTGCTCTTCCTCAATAAACTGCAATTTGGCTTGGCGCCCATAGCTCAGTGAGTAGGGCACCAGCCACATACTCTGAAGCTTGCAGGTTTGAGCCCGGCCTGGGCCTGCCAAGCAACAATGACAACTGCAACCAAAAACCAGCCAGGCATTGTGGCAAGCACCCATAGTCCCAACTACTCAGGAGGCTGAGGCAAGAGAATCACTTAAGCCCAAGAGTTTGAGGTTGCTGTGAGCTGTGACGTGACAGCACTCTACAGAGGGTCACATTGTTAGACTCTGTCTCAAAAATAAATAAATAAACAGCGTTTCGTGCTTGCCTTGTTTCTGGATAGTCTGGTTATTCTGCAGCTGAGAGTGCACCAAGAACTGACAATAGAACGCCAACCCCACACATCCAGCTAGAGTCACTGGACAATCACTTGCTTGGTGTGTGGGGAAACCTCCCTACAAGTTTGATGTCAGAAGCTGAGTGATTAGTTCGAGTAGTAAAAACACTCCTGGGGTTTCTCGTCTCTAATGACTGGACTAGAGAGTGTACCAAGACCTCACCAAGCAAATGTCAGTCCAGTGCCTCCCCCAGCCCCTGCCATAGCCACATCCTGCCTTTTCACCTCATCCCTCCAACCCAACATATGCCAGCTGACCACACTGCCCACAGCTGCTACACTTGGTAAATTATGGTTAGCTCTATCTTTGATGGCAATCAGAACAGCCCCAAAGATGCCCATGCCCCCAAACTGGAATCTGGGCCAAAAGGATTCTGCAGATTAAACTAAATTTACAGATTTTAGGATAGGAAGATTAGCCCAGTTTATCTAGGGTGGTCCAATCTAATCACGCAAATCCTTAAAAGTAGAGAACTGTCTCTGTGGAGAGATGCAAAGTGTAAGGAGGACATGAGCACCTCTGGCTCCGAGATGGAGGAGCAATGTGACAAGAAACGCAGGTGGCCTTAGGAGCGGAGAGAGGCTCTTGCTGACAGACAAGGAAACGGGCTCTCAGTTCCACAACCAAAGGAACTGAATCCTGCTGTCGATCAGAACGAGTCTGAAAGAGGACTCACCCACAGAAGCTCTGGGTGGGGGCCCAGCCCACACCTTGACAGGGTCTCCTGGGACCTACCGAGCTGTGAGACGATAACCTTGCATTGACGCCTCTGGGTCTGGGGTCCCTCGTGACAGCAGGAGTAGAAAACTAGCACAAGCACCTGCCTGAGATTTGTGTCAGTCTCAGCACTTCTGGTACCAGCACCCTCACGTTACAGGTAAGAAAACTGAAACTGTCTCAGCAACGATGTCCAGCCCACCGTCAATATTAATGATAAATGTCAGAGCAAGGGTGTGACATCAGGCCCCTCTCGTCCAAAGGCCACGGCATCGCCAAGACATTGCCTGTCCCCCCTTCTTTTGTCAAAACTGCACCCGCACCTCCATTCTTGCTCTCTCTTTTCCGACTTTCCAAATCCCATCCTTCTTCACATGTCCTTGACTCCAGGAAGCCTTGTTTCTTTTCTTTTCTTTTTTTGAGGCAGAGTCTCGTTATGTCACCCCGGGTAGAGGGCTGTAGCATCATAGCTCACAGCAACCTCAGGACCTTGGTTGAGGACCTCCAGCATCCTCTTGCCTTAGTTTTTCTATGTTTAGTAGAGATGGAGTCTCACTCTTGCTCAGGCTGGTCTCTAACTCTGAGCTCAGGTGATCCACCTGCCTTGGCCTCCCAGAGTGCCGGGATTAGTCATGAGTCAAGCACCCGGCCCCAAGAAGCCTTTCCTGGTCATCTCAGTACTTCATCGGTACTCATCTCAGGTCGACAGGCTCTACCTGATGTCCCAGACCTGTGTCACCTTCCTCCCACAAGATTCCCCTTGACCAGGGTAATCCAACTGGTGTCTCCAGTAGCTTCCAGCCCCACACCTGATGCGTGGGAACTGCTCAGGGGTCAGGTCTCATTCAAAGTAGGCTGCAAAAAAAGGGGGTTGCCAAGAAAAGTGGATAAAGTGGACTTTGTCCAAATTACAACTCTTATAAGGCAGTCTCCAGGTTATGAACAAGATAAGTTCTATAGGTTTGTTCTTAAGTTGAATTTGTATGCCTCCATTCATAAGTGCAAGTCATCCTAGCTCAGGAATTTACTGTGCATCAGAAAATATCAGGAAAGCGAAAATATAACCTACAGAATGGGAGAAAATATTTGCAAATCACGTATCTGATATGTGTTTAGTATTCAGAATACATGAATAACTCTTACAACTCAACAATAAGAAGACAAACAAACTAATTAGAAAATGCACAGGTTGGGTGTGGTGTCTTATGCCTATAATCCTAACAATTCTGGAGGCTGAAACAGGAGGATAGCTTGAAGCCAGGAATTCAAGACCAGCCTACACAACATAGCAAATCTCCCATTTCTAAAAAAATGTTTAAAAATTAGCTAGGGATAGTGGCAGACACCTGCAGTCCCAGCTATAAAGTGAGACTGAAGTGGGAGGATGGCTTACAGCCCAGGAGTTTGGGGTTCCAATGAGCTATTATCGCCACACTGTACTCCAACCTGAGTGACAAAGCAAGACTCTAGCTCCGCAAAAATAAAAACTAACTTTAAAAAGAGGACAAAAAAGGGTTCGGTGCCTGTGGCTCAACAGGCTAAGGCGCCAGACACATACACCTGAGCTGGCGGGTTTGAATCCAGCACAGGCCCTCCAAACAACAATGACAGATAACAACCAAAAAATGGCCGGGCATTGTAGTGGACACCTGTAGTCCCAGCTACTTGGGAGGTGGAGGCAGGAGCCTCGCTTGAGCCCAGGAATCAGAGATTGCTATGAGCTGTGATGTCACAGCACTCTATCCAGGGTGACAGCTTGAGGGTCTGTCTCAAAAAAAAAAAAAAATAGACAAAAAAGGCTTGGCGCCTATAGCTCAGCAGCTAGGGTACCAGCCACATACACCAGAGGTGGCGGGTTTGAATCCAGCCCAGGCCTGCCAAACAACAATGACAACTACAACCAAAAAATAGTCAGACATTGTGGTGGACATCTGCAGTCCCAGCTACTTGGGAGGCTGAGGCAAAAGAATCGCTTAAGCCCAAGAGTTTGAGGTTGCTGTGAGCCATAACACCATGGCACTCTACACAGGGCAATCGCTTGAGACACAGACACTGCCTCAAAAAAAAAAAGACAAAAACCTTGACTAAACATTTTTGCAAACAAGATATACAAATAGCCAACAAGCCCATGAAAAGATGTTCAGTATCATTGGTCCTTAAGGAAATGCAAACCAGAACCACAATGAGACACACGTCTCTTCAACTAGGATGGGTGTGATCCACAAAGTGGAAAGTAACAGGTTCCTGTGAGGTTACAGAGAAATAGGAACCCTCCTCCATGGCTGAAGGGAACAGAAAACGATGAGACCGCCGTGGACTACAGTCCAACAGTTCCTCAAAAAGTTACTCAGAGAGTTATCATATGATCCGGCAATTCTGCTCCTAGACAAATACCCAACAGCATTTACTTAAAATATAGCCATACAATGAAATATTACTCAGCCTTAAAAAGTGAGAGGAGGCTCGGCACCTGTGGCTCAAGTGGCTAAGGCGCCAGCCACGTACACCTGAGCTGGTGGGTTCAAATCCAGGTCAGGCCTGCCGAACAACAATGACGGCTGCAACCAAAAAATGGCCGGGCGTTGTGGCGGGAGCCTGTAGTCCCAGCTACTTGGGAGTCAGAGGCAAGAGACTCGCTTGAGCCCAGGAATTGGAGGTTGCTGTGAACCGTGATGCCACAGCACTCTATCCAGGGTGATAGCTTGAGGCTCTGTCTCAAAAAAAAAAAAGTGAGAGGATAAGTGAGTAGGGCACTGGCCCCATATACCAAGGGTGGCAGTTCGAACCTGGCCCTGGCCAAACTGCAACAAAAAATAGCCAGGTGTTGTGGCAGGAGCCTGTAGTTCCAGTTACTCAGGAGGCTGAGACAAGAGAATCGCCTAAGCCCAAGAGCTAGAGGTTGCTGTGAGCTGTGACACCACAGCACTCTATGGAAGGTGACAGAGTGAGACTCTGTCTCTAAAAAAAAAAAAAAGAAAAAGAAAAGTATCTTGGTTGGCTCGGTGCCTGTAGCTCAGCAGCTAGGGCGCCAGCCACATTCACTGGAGCTGGCAGGTTCAAATCCAGCCCGAGCATGCTAAACAACAATGAAAACTACAATCAAAAAATAAAAATAGCTGGGCATTGTGGTGGGCGCCTGTAGTCCCAGCTACTTGGGAGGCCGAGGCAAGAGAATCGCTTAAGCCCAAGAGTTTGAGGTTGCCATGAGTTTTGACACCATAGCACTCTATCGAGGGTGACAAAGTGAGACTCTGTCTCAAAAAAAAAAAAGCAACTGGTTAAGGACCAAAAATAAGAAATTATTCCAAGATATGAACCAAAGGAAACGGAGTCCAGGTTCTGTGTGGGCAACACGGCCTTTATTCCACTTGGGTTCGAGCCAACTGAGTCCAAGAAAGGAGTCTGCACATAGGTTAAGGTGAATGGGAACATAAAAGTTTGGAAGGGGAGAGATTGGCACGTTCATTTCTTCCTGGGCAGGACATTCTATTTGTGCAGGTCCCTACATTCAGCCCTATCATTGTGGTCTTTTTAGTCTATTATAAGGAGGCAGGGTGGTGGGTGTCTCTTTGACTGCTTCCTGTGGATTGAGGGGCAGTATGGGTTACCTGAAGAAAAATGGGAGAGGGAAGGGAGTGTAGTTCACAGAACAGTCTTGGGTCTTCAGTCTGAAATGGTTGCTATCCACATAGGGTGAGGATATGAGCAGTTGTTTTTCCAGTGACTACCTGGTCAGTACATCAGAAGATCACACAGAGAACTACTGGTCCAAAACTGAGAATGAGAAAGACCATAATTAGTGGCCCTAAAATAGGAAATAGCCAATGAGGCCAAGGGGCATCCTGGTTCTCCAGGGATCATCACTCTTCAGCAATTGGGCCCAAGAGGTCAGAAAATTCAGCCAGGTCCTGGGAGTGGCTGAAAACCAGATTCTGAGAAGGACCTGGCCAGTCAGACTTCCGGTGAGGACCTCCACAGGCTGGGTGTGGTTTGTGGGGGAGAATTTGGATTTGGGCACTTCTTCTTTTTTTTTTTTAGAGACAGAGTTTCATTTTGTCGCCCTGGGTAGAATGCTGTCACAGCTCACACTTGGGCTGTGACAAGTGCCCAACTCTTGGGCTTAAGCAATTCTCTTGCCTCAGTCTCCCAAGTAGCTGGGACTACAGGCGCCTGCCATAAGGCCTATTTTTTTGTTGCAGTTTGGCAGGGGCCAGGTTCGAACCTGCCACCCTCGGTATGTGGCGCCGGCACCCTACTCACTGAGCCACAGGTGCCACCCGGATTTGGGCACTTCTTTGCCCAATGTACCAGCCTACTGCATTTAAAACATGGTCCTGGGTGGAGGGGTGGGGGGGATTTTCTTTTTTTTAAACTGCCCAGAAGAATTTCAAGAAGTAACCAGGTTTTGTCTAATGTCAAAAGCCAATAACCAGAGCTCTGAGAGGCGCTGCTGCTTGAAGGCCTCTTCTCAGTTCCTGAAGACCTTGAAGGCCAGGTCAATGAGATATTGCTGGGGGATCCGAAGGCCCTGGAGGATTTTTGGAGGGTTTTTTTTGGATATTGGGTGCAGACTGAGAGATAAAATGCAAGTTAATAGGGTGGAAGTGAGGATAACATGTAAGTCATGCCAAGTCAGAGCATGTGACTGGGTTAGATATCTAAATTCTTGAGGGATCTGTGGAACTTATGTAGAACTGGTCTGAGAGAGAAAAGGGGATAAGAACCCTGATGATATCTTCTGTTCCCAAAACTTCTTGGAGGGTATATGGAGGTTGTGGTGGTCCAGAGGTGCAAGGTCAGATCTAGTATGTGATGTGGCCAAATCTAGTAAGAGGTGGGGAAGTTGGGTCTGCCATCTTTCCTTTCCCATAGGTCTGCCATCTTTTTTTTTTTTTTTGAGACAGAGCCTCAAGCTATCGCCCTGGGTAGAGTGCCCTGGCATCACAGCTCACAGCAACCTCCAACTTCTGGGCTCAAGCAATTCTCCTGCCTCTGCCTCCCAAGTAGCTGGGACTACAGGACCTGCCACAATGCCTGGCTATTTTTTGGTTGCATCATTATTGTTTGGCAGGCTCGGGCTGGATTCGAACCCACCAGCTCAGGTGTATGTGGTTGGTACCTTAGCCGCTTGAGCCACAGGCGCCGAGCCTGCCATCTTTTCTTTTTCGCTCACTAGTGGCTGAAGGCAGGTGGGGGGTGATGGAGAGAGAGAGGAGATGGGTGGAATTCTGCACATAGGGAGAAGGTTGAGGGGGGTTGAGGGGCAAAAGGGGGAGGGTTGTCTGCTGGGTCAAAGGAAGACCATGGAGATTCAGGGGGCTTGGAGGGCCAGTTTGGCCCGCCCAAGGAAAATTTGGGAGGGTTCACAAGATCAACATAAAGAAGGAATGTTTTGGAGGAAGAAGGCCTAGATGTAGGGGATCACTGATCATTTGCCCAATCTCTAACAGTAATTGTTGGTCAATGAGGATTGAAAGGTCAAAGGTGACAAGGCCATTGTGAGCCATTTTAAACGTTTAAACGTAGGCCAAGCAGTACTACAGAAAAAGATGAGGCATTTAGGTTCAAGATGGAGGTAAATGGGAGCTTGAGGTGAGTTAAAAGGCGAACAAGGGGGGATCCTGTGACTGAGCGGCCCCCATATCAGAAACTGGAGGTAGAAAATAAAGAGAGGAAGAAAGAGGAGCTTACAGAAGGGAGGAGGAAGAAGGGGCTCGGGCTGGGAGGTTGCCAGGAGTCCCTGGAGGACCTTTAACCAGCCCAAAAAGAGTGGTCCAGGCCCACAGCAAGGCGTCCCCACACACGAAGCACTGGATGGGCAAGTCTGACTCACTGGGTTAGTCCATAACTGGTGCCGGATTTAGGAGGCACAGACCACCAGATTTTTTTCTGCCCAGAGTGGGGAAACGGAAGAGAATTTTTAAAAATTCAGAAAAGGATGGGTGGCACCTGTGGCTCAAAGGAGTAGGGTGCTGGCCCCATATGCCGGAGGTGGCAGGTTCAAACCCAGCCTGGGCCAAAAACTGCAAAAAAAAAAAAAAGTTCAGAAAAGGGTATTGGACAAATGTTCACCTCACCATTAAATGGATGCATTTTGGGCAGGGGTCGGTTTCCCTTCGTCTCTTTGGAACAAGAGTCTGTCTACTTGGGTCCCATGGGTTGTATCTTGCCTATCCCAGCTTCTCAGCATCAAAATAAGAGGTTAAGGACATGTATCTCGGCTGCTCCCTGTACTAGGTTCTCAGCTCCAAAATAAGAGGTTAAGGACCAAAAATAAGAAATTATTCCAAGACATGAACAAAAGGAAACAGAGTCCAAGTTCTATGTGGGCAACACAGCCTTTATTCCATGTGGGTGTGATCGAGTTGAGTCTGAGAAAGGAGTTAGCACGCAGATTACAGTGGCTGGGAATATAAAAGTTCAGATGGGTCAGGACTGGCACATTCATTTCTTCCTGGGCAGGACGTTCTCTTTGGGCTGGTCCCTACATTCAGCCCTATCAAAAAGGAGTAAAGTATTGGCTCGGCGCCTGTGGCTCAATGGGCTAAGGTGCCAGCCACGTACACTCGAGCTGGTGGGTTCGAATCCAGCCCAGCCCACCAAACAACAATGACGGCTACAACCAAAAAAATGGCCGGACATTGTGGCGGGCGCCTATAGTCCCAGCTACTTGGAGGTGGAGGCAGGAGACTCACTTGAGCCCAGGAAGTGGAGGTTGCTGTGAGCTGTGATGCCACAGCACTCTATCCAGGGTGACAGCTTGAGGCTCTGTCTCAAAAAAAGAAAAAAAAAATAGTAAAGTATTGATGCATGCAACAGAAAACTGTTGTGGAGCCTAACAGCCCCACTCAAACCCCTTTCCCCTCCCACTCCTCCTTCCTTCCTCCTAAGACAAAGACACAAAGGATCTGGCTAGTCCCAACCCCCAGAAGTTCAAGCCAAAGGATGCTAACCCGACCTGCAACCTGTGGAATTTGCCTACCCTCCACAGGCCTAAATAAAACTGGCCAGTAACTGTGCCATCTTTGGGCTACGAGATGGGTCACCCTCCCCTCCCTCCCTTCCTTTCTTTCTTTCTTTCTTTAGAGGCAGAGTCTCACTTTATTGCCCTCGGTAGAGTGCTATGGCATCACAGCTCACAGCAACCTCCAGCTCTTGGACTTAGGCGATTCTCTTGCCTCAGCCTCCGGAGTAGCTGGAACTACAGGTGCCCACCGCAACACCCGGCTATTTTTTTGTTGCAGTTTGGCCGGGGCCGGGTTCAAACCCGTCACCCTTGGTATATGCGGCTGGCACCCTAACCACTGAGCCACAGGCGCCGTCCTCGCTTCAATTTTTTTTTTTCTTTTGAGACAGAGCCTCAAGCTGTCACCCCAGGTAGAGTGCTAAGGCATCAAAGCTCACAGCAACCTCCAGCTCCTGTGCTCAAACGCTTCTCCTACCTCTGCCTTCCAACCAGCTGGGATAATGCCTGGCTATTTTTTTGGTTGCAGCCATCATTATTGTTTGGCAGGCCCGGGCTGGGTTTGAACCCGCCAGCTTGGGTGTATGTGGCTGGCGCCTTAACCGCTTGAGCCACAGGCACCGAGCCCTCACTTCAATTTTTAAAAAGTAAAACAGAAGGGTTAAAAAGAGGAACTGGTCAAAGAGTTTCTCAGAGAAAGTATTTCAAACTGGTCCTTGAAGAATAGAAACCCAGGTGTCTGCTGGGGAGCAGAGGATGGGGCATGCACCGAGAACGCTGCAGGCCAGAAGGCAGCAGAGTGGTGGGCTGAGTGCCCCCCAGGAGACCCCCAGGTGGGCGGGTGGGCAAGGAGAGCCCTGTACCCAGGAAACATGCAGCGGTACGAGGCAGCCTGGTGCTGCAACCCTGCAGGCACCCTTCCTGCCCTGCCTGGCTCTGTTTTCATTCATCCAAGCCCTTATCAGCACTTATGGCAGCACATGCAATACTTGTTTACTGTCTACTTAGCAGCACACTCAGAACCAAGTGACTCATGACCCAGAAATAGTCAGGGCCCTTCTCATTGCCAGGATGGGAAGTCAGGAATGTTCTGCTTAGGGGCGGAGGTGGGGAGATGGAGGTCCTCTCTTAGTCCCTGTCTCTCCTGTCTCCTCATCTCCTCAGGGCCCAGCTGCTCCTCTTTCTTCATTCTCTCCAAACCTCGCTCCCCCCCCACAAACACCATCCAAATAAAAGTGGCCAGTAACTCCCCCCCACATTTTTGTTCCTCTCCAGAACCTCCTCAAGGCGCTCACAAGACTCATTAGAGGTGAAGACGGCACCTCCAAACTTCTCTCATCCAAGACCACAAGTCCTTCGAGCATCACTTTTAAGAGCCTTTTTCCACTTCATTCTAAATAAGCAATAATAATCAATATGGCTACTGCCATGGCTTATGTTGTGGCTGCAGAGGGCCAGGCTCTGTGCTAGGGCACCAGCTCTAGGCTACTTCTGCCTCCATGTCACTGAGCAGGGGAAGATACTGGAAACCAGGAGGTTTTCAAAATATTTAGCCCCTAACATGACATGAGCACTAACCACTCAGACCAACAGCTGGGCAGGTGCAAACTAGCAAAAAAAATCAGTCAGCTCGCTGGAAACCCTCCAAAGTCGTAGGAGATTAAACAGGCCAGTGTGTGGTGTGGATTGTCAATTCAGGAATTAAGGAAGAGGAAGTTTCCAAGAAGAAGAGATTCAGCCGGGTTGGAATTTGGAATGAGGTGAGGAAGGTACGGCTGGGGAGGAGGAGAGGTCGAGGGAGGGATTGAGCAGGCTGTGCCCAGGCCAGGAATCATACCTGGAGACTGTAGAGGAGCACCATGGTGGTGGGCATTACAAGCAGGATACAGATATATCACAGGGTTCTACGGACCACACTAAGGAGTATAGACTGCGAGAATGGGAGAACAAGGAGAGGCTGAAGGAGGCCCTACAGAGGAAATGACCTCAAGTGCTCTTGTTCTGGGATCCAGAAATTCAGCCTGGGAGCTTCCTGCCCCCACCCTCACGCAGGAATTATAGCAGCTCAGCTAAGATAAGCTCCCACTGCACAGGAATGCAAGGCTTGCAAGAAAGTCCAGAATCTAGTGCCAGAAACTAGTGCCAGATGAGTCCAGGACTAGGGTGAGAGAAGTGAGGCCTATGACTGAGGCACAAAATTTAAGAGAGTGCCCCCAAAACTTAATAATCTTGAGAAATAATATTTCAATGCAATTTCTTTTCTTTTTTTTTTTTTTTTTATAGATAGAGTCTCACTTTATCACCCTCGGTGAAGTGCTGTGGCGTCACACAGCTCACAGCAACCTCCAACTCCCAGGCTTAGGCGATTCTCTTGCCTCAGCCTCCCAAGTAGCTGGGACTACAGGCGCCCGCCACAACGCCCGGCTATTTTTTGGTTGCAGCTGTCGTTGTTTAGCAGGCCCAGGCAAGGCTCGAACCTGCCAGCCTGGGTGTATGTGGCAGGCGCCTACTCTCTGAGCTATAGACATAAAGCCTCAATGCAGTATTTTGTAAAAGTTAAAAATTATTGGGTGGCGCCTATGGTTCAAGGAGTAGGGCGCCAGCCCCATATGCCGAGGTGGTGGGTTCAAACTCAGCCCCAGTCAAAAAACTGCAAAAAAAAAAAAAAAGTTAAAAATTATTGCAAAAAAATCACAGAAATAAATAAATAAATAAAAATCATTATTGTAAAAAATGCATAATAAACAAAACATCACATTTTAAAATAAATACAGGATCCAGCCCTGCACTTGTGCAACATAACCTCGTCACTTCATCCAAATCCTGGCTGTGATGGAACTCGTACTTCTGGACTTTTCTGCGAGTCTACACACTTTTTTTGGGTGGGTATAGCATCTTCAGGGCTTGGCCAAGGCATGGGGGTGTTTTCCATGACTTCCCAGTGGACAAACAATGCCTTCTCATGCAGTCAATGGATATTTTTCGAGCTGGATTTACTGGACCCACACTAAGGTAGCTAAGCAGGATGTCTTCTAGTCAACAAAGGAATTAACAAGAGGCCCAAGTTTATGTTACAGTCTAAATGAAATCGATTTGTTTGTTGAACCTCCTTGTTGTAGACTTATCTGCAACTCATCCCTACATCCACCATTTATCCAGTCTTGTACCCATCCATCTTCCTATCTAGATAGCCATCCTTGCATCCATCCATCCTTCCATCTAATCACCCATTTAGTTATTCAGCCATAAAGTCATTTGCCCATCTATCTGTGGATGGAGCCATCCATGCAACCAGCCGCCCATCTATCCACCCTACAGACAGACATCTACCCAACCAACACTCTACCTTATTCCTCCTGCAAAGTCCTGTCACCATAGTGCATAGATTGCTTGGTCAAATAACCAGGAGACGGGAACTTTTAAAATTCTGTTCCCCAGCAAAGGCTTGGTTAGAACTTTAGGGGAGAAAACACTTGTTTATGAGAGAGGATACCCAGGAAGGGTAAAGTCAGGAGGACAGAGGTCTTCTCAAGGAGACTCCAAGGATATACCTTCAGGGCCCTCCTCATGGTGACTTAGCTCTTAGGAATTCGTAGAAACTTAACCTCCTGGAACCTGGAAATTTCCAACTCGGTGAAATCCTGTAGTTCCGTGAAGGAATAGAACATTTCCTTTTCCAGCTTGATTCAAACTGACCAATGACTTTTTGACTGGAAATAAAAGGGAAAAACCAAACCAGTCAGAGAGGGCAGCCGTTTTGAAATTTTTAGATTTGCCCTAGCTCCACTGACTGAATAAAACCTTTTTCCTCTTAAAATCGCTGTTTGCATGTTTGTTCTCTCTATTTGGGCCTTTCCCCCACAACATTTAGAGGAAGGTGGAGAGAACTCAGATTCTTCCCCAGCAGCCTGAGCCGGCCTTGGGCTGCAACAGAGCAGAAGAAGCATTAAGTAGGTGTGCTGGGTCTGGACACAGAATGGGGAGGCTGCCACCTACTATTGGGGCCACAATTTTCCCATCTGTAAAATGGGGAGTCAGCAACATGGCACTTAGCAGTGTGTTGACATAAGTTAAGAACCCGTCCCCTGGGGCGCTGTGCAAGCAGGGGCAACCTCCCCCTTCTTTCTTAAGAAGGTCTCCTTAGTCTGAAGTGTGCTTCGTGCTGTTCTCTCATACCCAGACTTTACATAACATCTTCAGCTTTGCCAAATAGAGGGAATGGCCCACAGCTGCCACGTGGCTCAGCTGAGAGACCAAAATGCCTGTCGCAAGGCGAGGGGAACAACTCACAAAATTGTCTAATTTTTCTAGTTGTAAATTCATTACGAGGCAGAAGCGACATCCAGGGGAAGGCTGTCAATGAGGACAGGGAGATGGGCAGATGGGGGTGGGGATGGGGTGGGAGATGGGGGCGGCGCGGGGACAGGCTGGAAGATGGGGGGCGGGGGGCGGGGATCGGCTGGCAGATATGGGCGCGGGTGGGGACTGGCTGGGAGAGGGAGAGGTCAGCCTGCCACCTCCCCGCAGCCACCCCCGCCCGTCGCTGCCAGTCAGACTGGGCAGAGCGAGGTCCCCACCAGACCGGGCTATCCAGCGAGTCCTTCCTACTGGAAAGGAGGCTAGGGAGTGATGTGGAAGGCGGGGAGGGGCGGAGAAAGGCAGAGGCAGCGACCGAGGGTCGGCGTCCCGGAGTCCCGCTGCCCGCGGCCGCCCCGCCCCCCGCTCGCCCCGCCCCGCCCGCGGCCTCCCGCCGCGCAGTCCGGGAGCCCGAGTCCCGCCGCCGCGATGTGGGCCGTCCTGCTGCTGCTCTGCGCCGCGGCCTGGCTGCCCGGCGCCCCCGCGCTGCCCGCGAGCCGCTCAGGTACTCCGGGGACGGGACGCCGGCCTCCTGGGGAAGCGCCGCTCGAGAAGGGCCTCGCGGGTCCGACGCCCGATACGGGGAAGGGGGGGCAGGGCACTGCCCAGTCGAGGCCCACGGGCTCTGCGCGCTGGCCTCGGGCAGAGATGACCTGCCTTACTCTCAGGGGTCTGAGGTGGGCGTCTCTCATGAGCAGAGGAGCAGGCGGGCAGGGGTCTCCAGGGTCCCACTGCCCAGGTGGCTCCTGAGCCTAGAAATACCGAAGAACCCAGCGGCGCTTCTCGCCACAGTCGGAGGCATAGAGGACTCTGTTCTTTCCCTGCCGGAGGCGAGCAGGGACTTTCCTTACTTTATAGAACTTGGCCGGAGACTTGGCGCGTAGGGGGTCCCCATGGGTGCCTAGAGAGGCCATCATCTATAGAGAGGTTGGGACTGGCCTGGAGGAGTGACTGGGGCTCCCGTGTCAAGTCCAACCTAGGACTTCCCCTTCTCCCCAGGTCGCCCGCCGTACTGACCCAGCTTTCTACTGTCCTTGTACCCCTTTCTCCTGGGTCCCCGCGCCTCCCCTGCGCTCCGCTTCCCTTCAGCCTCCCTGCGGCCCCTGTCCCTAGCCTCCTCAGGCTGATCTTACACTCCCTTCGCTGAGAAGTGAAACCAGCGGACCGCTGGGACGGGACAAAGATCGCTGCTAGCCAGTCTGGGCTGGGTGGTGTCGGGTCAGAATCTTTCCTCCTTCCTTCTCACCCTTTTGTAAAAGTAAAGCCACACACCCCTGCAGAACTCAAAGGAGGCCTGGCTCCAGGTCTAGACCTCAAGGAAACTCAGCTGCCCCCCAGCGCAGACTTCATGACAGAGGACTGACCCTGTCTCAACTCCAGAGCACAGTTCAACTAACTTTCTGTAAAAGATCAGTTATTAAATATTTTTGGCTTTGTGAGCTATATGGTCTCTGTAGTGACTACTTGACTCCACCACTGCAGTGCGAAAACGCCACAAGCAGTGTGTGTAAAGGATTGGGCATGATTGTGTTCTAATAAACATTTTACGTGGACTTTGAAATTTGAGTTTCAAATCATTTCAGATGTTACAAAACAGGTTTTGTTTTTGTTTTTCTTTTTGAGACACAGTCTCACTATGTCGCCCTTGGTAGGGGGTCTGTGCTTCACAGCTCAGGGCAACCTCAAACTCTTGGGCTTAAGCAATTCTCTTGCCTCAGCCTCCAAGTAGCTGGGACTACAGGTGCCCACCACAACGTCCGGCTAGCCCACTATTTTGTTGTTGTTGTTGTTGTTGTTGCTGCTGCAGTTATCATCACAGTTTTTTAGCTGGCCTGGGCCAGGTTTGAATCCTCCAGCCACGGTGTTTGTGGCCGGCGTCCTACCCACTGAGCTATGGGTGCTGCCCACAAAATAGTTTTTTCTAACAAATTGAAAATATCAATGACCGTTTGTAGTACATGTACAAAAACAGGTAGGTGTGATGGCTCACACCTCTTAAGCCCTGCACTCTGGGAAGCCAAGGCAGGAGGATCATGTGGGGCCAGAAGTTCAAGACCAGCCTAAACAAATTAGCAAAAACCCCTCTCTCTACCAAACCCTCCAAACAGATGACAAGCTATAGTTTTCTGTGCACTACTCTAGATATTCCCCTAAGCAGGGCACATATAGTGATACTTTAAAAGGGCATACTGGTTTGGAATGGATCTATTTGAGGTTGGGGTGTGGGTCACCAGCAGATATTTTGGCCCTGCCCCAAGGTCATGAGAAGTAGTTGGAGGAGGGGGGATTTCACCAGGGGCTATCACACCCTGAAATTCCCCAGAGGCAAATACTAGTCAAACCGTGGTCCAGAGTTGAATCTGTCTTCCTCTGTAGCCCTCAGCTGTAGCACGGCCCTTCGCCAGGATTCGGAATCCCCTAAAACTGAAGAGAGGAGTACTGGGGAAGTGTGTGTGCTGCAAACCCCAGGGAGAATAGCCCTAGCTTGGCTTCTGGGTTAGGGCTGGAACCCACAAACGGGGTCTAAAGGTTTTACAGTGGTGATCCTTACACTGGGGCCAGGAGGAGGAAGGGTGTGGATCCCTGGGGAAACACAAGGACATTCCAGGTGATGCACAGATAGTGTTCTAGGAATCAACTTCACATGTCCTCTTTGCTACAACTGGGAATTCTGAAGGCAGGGGGACAATTTCCTCTCACCTATCCTGAACATTAAACATTAGGAGTAACAAACCAAAAGGCAAAGGGTAACAAATCCTTTTGCAAGTCTGGTCTTTTCAATTCCTCAAGAATCTGAAATTGAACTCACCAAGGTTAACAACTGGTGAGGCCTTAGAAATAACATTGAGAGGGCGGCACCTGTGGCTCAACAAGCAGGGCGCCAGCCCCATATACCAAAGGTGGCAGGTTCAAACCAGCCTTGGCAGAACTGCAAAACAAACAAACAAAAAAATAGCTGGGCGTTATGGCGGGCGCCTATAGTCCCAGCTACTTGGGAAGCTGGGCAAGAGAATCGCCTAAGCCCAGGAGTTGGAGGTTGCTGAGAGCTGTGTGACACCACGGCACTCTACAGTGGGCGATAAAGTGAGACTCTGTCTCTACAAAAAAAAAAAAGAAAGAACGTTGAGTGTCGGGATTGGGCACGAAACTGCCTTTCATTCCCCACTGCTTGTTTGAGCAGGGTCTCCCGGTTCTTTTACCTATAAAAAACAAAAATCAGAGCAGAACTAATGTGGAACCCTGTCTCAATTAAACAGTAGGTAGTATTCAGTCATGAATAGAATATAAATCCATGGAGGGGGGTATAAAATCATGCCCAATCCTTTACATGCTGTCCATGGCGCTGTCAGACTGCAGTGGCAGAGTCAAGTAGTCACTACAGAGACCATATACCTCCATTTAGTAGACTCCTATTAATCACACCAATCATTTCCAGTATGATTTTATGTTTAACAATTATGTTTCATCATGGATATTCAAAACATTTTAATTAGTTGGGGCACTAACAATAATTATGATTACTCAATCCAGAATAACTTTTTTTTTTTTGTGGTTTTTGGCCAGGGCTGGGTTTGAACCCGCCACCTCTGGCATATGGGGCCGGTGCCCTACTCTGAGCCACAGGCACCACCACAATAACTTTATTTTTTATTTATTTATTTTTGTTAGAGACAGAGTTCACTTTGTCGCCCTTGGTAGAGTGCTGTGGCGTCACAGCTCACAGCAACCTCCAACTCTTGGGCTTAGGTGATTCTCTTGCCTCAGCCTCCTGAGTAGCTGAAGTACAGGAACCCACTACAAGGTCCTGCTATTTTTTTGTTGCAGTTCGGCTGGGGCCGGGTTCAAACTCGCCACCCTCGGTATATGGGGCCAGTGCCTTACTCACTGAGCCACAGGCGCTGCCCCAGAATAACTTTTTATAATATTCAGATATACCTCAGTCACGGGAAGTGATTAAAATTTATGCTTTTTTTTGTTGGAGAAAAAAAAATGTTAAAGTGATCAAGTGAGGTGAGGCAGATAGATTTTCAGAGAGAAAAAAATGTGTAAAATATCTGACTCTCATAGAACTCTTGGTCTTGCTATTATGGAAGGGGTCACATTATTATGATGTTTAGATTCTGTTAGCTAGCTTTAAAATGCTATTTCAATCTTATTTTTAAATGTCAGTATTTATAATAAGTTGGAATACATCCTTTGCATCTGTTCAAATTTAAAATAAAAGTTTTAGATAAGAGCATACAAGAAAAGATAGAGCAGGAATTCAAAAACAATTGACCAGACTGTTTTTGTAAAGAGTTGTTTTGTTTTTATTGATTCATTTTTTATATACTATTTTTACTTTTTGCGTGTTTATTTATTTATTGGAGCCAGAGTCTCACTCTCTTGCCCAGGCTAGAGTGCCATGGCATCAGCCTAGCTCACAGCAATCTCAAACTCCTGGGCTCATTTGATCCTCCTGCTTCAACCTCCTGAGTAGTTGGGACTATAGGCACCCACAACACCTGGCTAGTTTTTCTAGTGGAGATGAGGTCTCACTCTTGCTCAGGCCTGTCTTAAACGCCTGTACTCAAGCAATTCTCCTGCTTTGGCCTCCCAGGGTGCTAGGATTACAGGCATGGGTCACCCTGACTGGCCTACTTTTATCTATTTATAGATTATATGTGATATTTTGTTTTCATGAAGTTTTATGGGAACACAGTCCTACCCAGTATTTTTGCATTTTCTGTGGCTGCTTCTGAGCTGTAAGGGCATAGTTGAGAGGTTGTGACCATGTAGACTGCAAAGCCTAAGATATTTACTGTCTTCCTCCTTTAAGAAAAAGTTGCTGTCCCTTGACTGGCTGAGGTGGCTCACTCTTGCCTGTAATCCTTGCACTCTGAGAGGCTAACGAGGATAGATTGCTTGAGTTCAGGAATTTGAGACCAGCCTATGCAAGAGCAAGACTCTGTCTCTCCTACAAATAGAAAAACTAACTGAGCATTGTGGTGCATACCTACAGTCCCAGCTACTTGAGAGGCTGAGGCAAAAGGATTGCTCAAGCCCAAGAGTTCGAGGATGCTGTGAGCTATGATGATACCACGGCACTCTCTATCCAGAGCAACAGAGTGAGACTCTGACTCATAGGGTATATGAGTTTTTTAATTAACTTCATATTGAAATATATAGAAATCATTAACAATGAATTTTCACAATTTAAACATGCTTGTGTTACTAGCCCCCAGATGAAGAAACTAAACCCAGAAGCTCTCGCTGTGCCTTCATTGGGGGGACTCACTATTCTGACTTTTAACACCATACATTAATAGTATATAGTTTTTCTTTTTTTTTTTTTTTTTTCCAGTTTTTGTCCGGGGCTGGGCTTGAACCCGCCACCTCCGGCATATGGGGCTGGTGCCCTACTCCTTTGAGCCACAGGTGCCGCCCAGAATATAGTTTTTCAAAATTAATTTAGGTTACAAAAGCAGAAAGTTTTAGTTCCTTTTTATATTCTGCATCATATCATTTTTGGTGTTTTAAATTTAGCCTAGTTTTCTGAAATGCAAGCCAATTCTAAAGCGCCCTATTTTGCTGTAGATTCAACATTACCATGAGACATCAAGGCCTAATTTTATTTTTTCTTTTTCACAGAGAAGTTTCACTTTAAGTCATGGATGATACAGGTCAGTTCTCAACTTCTTCTTTCTGAGTTTTTTATGTTACCAAGTTTTCTGTTACCAAACCAAACTATACCAGATTTGAGATGGTAAAGGAGGGATTTTCCAGTCTTGTCCCCCTGGGTCTTTCCAGACTTCAAATTAGCCAAGCTTTAGGAAAGATGCAGTTAAATAAACTCCTTCCCAACCGTGTTTCTCAGTGACACACTTGGCTGGCAGCCTTTCTTTTGAGGCAGAGTCACACTTTGTCACCCTTGGTAGAGTGCTATGGCATCATAGCTCACAGCAACCTCCACCTCTTGGGCTCAAATGATTCTCTTACCTCAGCTTTGCAAGTAGCTGGGACTACAGGTGCCCGCCACAACACCCAGCTATTTTTAGAGACAAGGTCTTGCTCTGGCTCAGGCTGGTCTCGAACTGGTGAGCTCAAGCAATCCACCCACCTCAGCCTCCCAAAGTGCTAGGATTATAGGTATGAGCCACCGCACCCAGCCAGCCAGCAGCCTTTCAAGCCTTGGGATTCATTTCCATATTTTTTTTTTTTTTTTTTTGAGACAGAGCCTCAAGCTGTCACCCTGGGTAGAGTGGTGTGGCATCACAGCTCACAGCAACTTCCAATTCCTGGGCTCAAGCGAGTCTCATGTCTCCACCTCCCAAGTAGTTGGGACTACAGGCGCCTGCCACAACACCCGGCCATTTTTTGGTTGCAGCTGTCATTGTCGTTTGGCGGGCCCAGGCTGGATACGAACCCGCCAGCTCAGGTGTACGTGGCTGGCGCCTTAGCCCGTTGAGTCACAGGCGCCAAGCCCATTTCCATATTTTGTATCCCAAGCTCATTTGGGGGAATATAAATTAGTATGGCCACTATGGAAAGTAGTAGGGAGATTTCCTCAAAGAAAATAAAAATAGATCAACTTACGATTCAACAATCCCACTACTGGGTGTATAGCCAAACAAAAGGAGGTCAGTGTGTCAAAGAGCTATCTGCATTCCCACGTTACAGCACTAGTCTCCTTATCCAAAATATGGAATCAACCTATGTGCCCATCCAGTGAATGAATGCATAAAGAAAATGTACTGTATATACACAATGGAATACTGTTCAGCCATAAAAAAGAATGAAATCCTATCATTTGCAGTGACAAAGTTGAAATTACAGGTCGTTATGTTAAGTGATCTCATATGATCTCTTATGTTATTTGCATCTCATAAAGATGGAGAGTAGATTGGTGGTTACCAGAGCCCAGGAAGAGGAGGTGGGAGAGGGGAAGAAGAGAATTTGATTGAGTGGTACAAAAGCACAGTTAAATAGAAGAAATAAGACCTACTGTTTGACAAATTACTAGACAGCTATAATAAACAATAATCTATCGTGTACTTCAAAATAGCTAGTACAGAATAATTTGAATGTTCCAGCATTAAAAAAAATATATATGTTTAAGGTAATGACTATTCCAATTACCTGGATTCAGTTATTATGCATATTGAGTGTATCAAAATATCACAAATACCCTGAAAATATGTACCAGTTTAAAAATTAGACTCATTTTTTTAAAAGGTGCATTGTGTACTGACTGCACAATCAATTGGAGAATCCCAGTGTGTATGCTTTTCAAAAGCGGTGATTTTTGCCAACAACTTGACCCAGCAGCAGCACTGTCTCAGGTGTCTTCACCAAGGCCATTTAGGCTCTTGTCTGACTTTCCAGCAGCCCCGTGGTCTTCATTCTGGCCACAGTTCCCTGGGGCAGTTGTTTCGTAACTTCCTGATTTCTGGCTTTTTTCACAGTGGAAATTAAGGACAGTACACCACCCACTAGCACAGATTTGGCCTGAGAATCATGGCAGAAAGAAAATCTCCATCCTTCTTCTTAGAAAACGCTAAAGTCTGGGCATGGTGGCTCATGCCTATAATCCTAACACTTTGGGAGGTAAAGATAGGAAGATCCCTTGAGCTCAGGAATTGGAGACCAGCCTGAGAAAGAGCAAGACTCTGTCTCTATTAAACACAGAAAAATTGGCCAGGCATGGTGATGTGCGCCTGTGGTCCCAGCTATTCAGGAGGCTGAGGCAGGAGGATAACTTGAGCCCAGGAGTTGGAGGTTGCAGCTAGGCTGGCAACACAGCACTCCAGCAAGACCTGACCTCAAAAGAAACAAAAAGAAAAGAGGGGGCAGCACCTGTGACTCAGTGAGTAGGGATCTGGCCCCAGGTACCAAGGGTGGTGGGTTTGAACCTGGCCCCAGCCAAACTGCAACAAAAAAATAGCTGGGCGTTGTGACAGGTGCCTATAGTGCCAGCTACTTGGGAGGCTGAGGCAAGAGAATCGCCTAAGCCCAAGAGCTGGAGGTTGCTGTGAGCTATGATGCTATAGCACTCTACTGGAGGCGACAAAGTTTTTTTTCTAAAAGAAAGAAAAAAAAAATCACAATAGTCCTCCTCCAAGGAGCTGCATCTTGTTTCTGTGACTTACTGCTGTTGTGTTTTGTTTTAGCACAAAAAGACGTACAGCTCTCAGGAGTACCACCACAGGCTGCAGACATTTGTCAGCAATTGGAGGAAGATCAATGCTCACAACAGCAAGAACCACACATTCAAAAGTACGTGGACATCTTTCCTCCAGGGCCCTTGGAAGGAGAAAGCATCTCAGATCTAAAAGGAACTCAGTCAGTTACATGCTGATAGATGGGCCCCCGGGGCCTGTGGGTGGCGGGACCAGAAGCCCAGGCCCTGGAGCTGTACACTCTTGACCACAGACTGGGCTCTGCTGTTATTCTCAATGTGATGTAGACTGTGAGACCCCTCTGGGTGGTTGTGATGTTTATGAGGGACTCTGCAGAAGCCCCTGCCCCATTCCTGCCATCAGAAGGGTCAGGCCCAGGTGCTGCAGGGTGGTGCCTCTTGAGACTTGCTCTGCACTCAGGAGCAGCCTCTGGGACACCTGCCTTCACTCCAGATGAGTTACGCTAGAAACTACACTAGAACACCAGTGTGTATGCTTTTCAAAACTGGTGATTTTTGCCATAAACTTGACCCAACACCAGCAGTGTCTCAGGTGTCTTTACCAAGGCCATTTAGGATGTTGGCTGACTTTCCAGCAGCCACATGGTCTTCATTCTGGCTACAGTTCCCGAGAGCAGTTCCTCCCAAATATATTGATGTATTGCTGAAGACTCAGAAATGTTGGCAGTTCAGAGGAATTGGGAACAAAGGCAGCAAGCAGGAACTGAAAGAGACCTGGGTTTGAACTCCATTTCTGCCCAGTACAAGTGTTTGACCTCTGGGGGAGTTGACCTAAGCTGTAGGGAGGAGATGATAACGCCCCCCTCGGGCCACTGTGAAGACTGAAGGGTGCAGAAGGTGGGAGGGCCCTGGGCACAGGGGCAGTGGCTCCCTACCTGGACATCACCCACCAGTGGTGTGTCTAATAAAACAGTGAGTGTGTTGGGCGGCGCCTGTGGCTCAGTGGGTAGGGTGCTGGCCCCACATACCGAGGGTGGTGGGCTTGAACCCAGCCCTGGCCAAACGGCAACAATAAAATAGATGGTCATTGTGGCGGGCGCCTATAGACCCAGCTACTCGGGAGGCTGAAGGGAGAGAATCACCTAAGCCCAAGAGCTGGAGGTTGCTGTGAGCTGTGTGACGCCACAACACTCTACTGAGGGCGATGGAGAGAGACTCTGTCTCAAATAAAAACAGTGAGTGTGCAGGCCTTATCTGAACCAGCTGCACCACACATCTGGAGCACCACCCAGACATCAGTACTGTTGGAAAGCCCCCAGGCCTTGCTGAAGCAGTGAGGGCTGGCTTTAGTGTGCTGAATTATAGTCAATATAAACATTTAAAAGAGCCAAGTTGCAGTGGCTCTAATTAGAACGTAGATGAAACAGAGGTCTCATTTTTTTCTTTTTAATCAGTGGTTCACTAAGCTCCTCTATTTTGTTTTTTTCCTTCTCTTTTTTCAGTGGCACTAAACCAATTTTCAGACATGAACTTTGCTGAAATAAAACGCAAATATCTTTGGTCAGAGCCTCAGGTAGGTATAATTCATTGCAATCAAATCCAAATCTGTTTGACTGAAACCTTTGGAACAAACTTATAGGCTGCTCTGCTTTGACGCATGTTTAGTTCCATCCCCAGCTGCAGCAAAGGGTGCCCCCAGATTCCTTGGGGGAGCCCCAAAGTTAGCCCTTCACAATCCCTCAGTCCAGGCCCATGGCCTTAACAGTGTTGACCCTTAGCGTTGCCAGATTTAAAATATAGATGCTCAGTTACAGTGGAATTTCAGGTAAACGACAAATAATTTTTTAGCATAAGTATATCCTAAATATTGCATGAGATATACTACAAAGTTATTATTTACTTGAAATTCAAATTTAATTGAGTGAACTATATTTTTATTTTTATTTGCTAAGTTTGGCAACTGTAACCTAACTGCCCCTGCCACCACCTGGGCTCTCAAAGGGGCGTGTCATTTAGCACTGGGACCAATAGACAGGAGAGGGATGGGTTCTGACATCTACAGTCTTTGTCATTCTCTCTTGGTGATTGCATTTTTACACTTTTTTGGTTAGAAAAGCTTTAGGGGATTTTTTCCCTCTGAAAATAACATGTTTGCTTGTTCCAGAATTGCTCAGCCACCAAAAGTAACTACCTTCGGGGTACTGGTCCCTACCCAACTTTTGTGGACTGGCGGAAAAAAGGAAACTTTGTGTCACCAGTGAAAAATCAGGTATGCGAGGGTAGTCCCCATGCTGTCTCTCCCAAATAGCTGTATTCCCAGACAATATGCCAGGGAAAAACAACTCGGAAAAGGAACAGAACCACTGCAAGCATATCCCACCTCTGTTCTCCCCTCATCATCTTTCCAGCTGTCTTCCTCTGAAAGGCCAGATGGTCATTCCATCTGTGGCCTGCTCTGGAGGATGAACAACTTCATCAGGGCGACACCTGTGGCTCATCGAGTAGGGCGCCAGCCCCATATACCAAAGGTGGCGGGTTCAAACCCGTCCTTAGCCGAACTGCAAAAACAGAAAAATAGCCGGGCGTTGTGGCGGGCGCCTGTAGTCCCAGCTTCCTGGGAGGCTGAGGCCAGAGAATTGCCTAAGCCCAGGAGTTGGAGGTTGCTGTGAGCTGTGAGATGCCACGGCACTCTACTGGGGGCAATAAAGTGAGACTCTGTCTCTACAAAAAAAAAAAAAGAAAGAAAAGAAAAGAAAAACTTCATCAGGCTCGAGTTTGTTCCCTCCCCCCACCGACCCAACTCACCCAGGTTTCCTCACTGGGTCTAGGTCTCCTGCAGTCACTGACATGTTCCCTGTGCCCAGACACAAGGCCTCCTCCATTCTGGCCACCCGCACATCTCTTCTCGTCCTCATTCCTCTCTTCAAGCCACCAGTGTCCAGTCCCTCCCCTGCTGGCTGCCTCCCTTTGGTCAGTGGGTGACCTCTCAGAGGCCGCCTTCTCAGTGGGGCAGGGCACTGTCATCCCCACCACACTGGAAACTGAGGGTGGTCACTTGCGCTCTGCGGAGCACAGGGTCTTAGCACACGCTCTGGTCTGCAGAGGTGGACCCCTCCTCACCCCTTGCTGGAGTTGCCTTTGCCTCCTGTGGCCCCTACCCTAGCAAGGACGGTGCAATGGCCTTCTCCAGAAAGATCCTGAGTCTTCATTCCAGGCACTGTAAGGTTAAGCTTTCTTTCCAGGACACTCTTACCTTTCCACTGAAACTATGAGAAACATTGCTTCACTTTCTAAAGTTATACACAGCTTCAAATCCTTCCTGGAGCTGGCCAGGAGATCTGGATGTTTAATTAGCATCCAGCTGCCAAAGCAAATTTTCCCTGGCAGCTGGAGTGGGGTGGGAGAGGCCAGCCTTGGCCCCGGGACGGCTTGGAGACCCTCTGAGAACCAGAGGACAATCCAAAGCAACTAGTGTTCAGTGTGGAAACCTAAAGCTGCTCGCCATTTGGACAGGTGGGAAGGGAGGGCCACCAAGAATTTTCCAAGCCCTCCTGTTACCTGATCTTGGCCATCGGATGGGAGCTGCAACCTGGGCTATGGGGGCAGGGGTGAGGGATGCATGGCGCCTCACTGTGGCCTCCAGGTGAGGACACAGCAGGCCCTTAAAGGTTTCTCACCTTACAGAGGGGGAACTTGAGAGGGAATGAGACTTGCCAAGTGAGCAGGTGGCAGAGAGGACTCAAAGCCAAGTCTCTATTCTGAGTCCAGAGGCTTGGCTCTGCTTGGCCTCCTATGGTGGGCACCATGGTCTCCCCACAAGGCCACTCCTGTCTCCTGACCATCTCGGGGGCCCTCCGGCCGGGTCCTCCTGCTCTGCTGGGGGAGAGGGGCAACGCGAAGGCTCTTTCGAGCAGATAAGCAGTGAGACTAAAGCCGGCAGTGGTGGGGATGGCAGGAAGGGAGGAGTTAAGGGACATTTGAGAGTAATGAGCCAGCGAGGAGAGGAGAAAAAGATGACCCTGAGAGGAATCGTAACAGCAGCTGGCATGGCGCCTGTGGGGTGATTGCTGGGCAGGCAGAGTCCCCTTGTTCCCATTTTACACATGATGAAACTGAGGCTTCGAGAGGGGGGTAACAAAGTTACCAGCTAGTGTGTGGCAGAGCTAGGATTTGAACCAGGCAGGCAGGCGCCACCCTACACCAAGCCCCAGTGCTATCCTGGAAGTGCCTGGACGTGGGGGCCAGGCAGCAGCAGTGATCATGGCAGAAGTGAGGGAGCGGACGGGCAGGACCCCCGAGTCTGAGGGAGGGACCTCTGGCGGTCAGCGTGATGCCTGAGCCTTCCTGGAGGTGAGGGCAGATGTGGCGGCAGAATGAGATGGGTGCTGGAATGGTGAGTGAAAGTGCTCTAGAAATAGAACTCTGGGGACTCTTTCTGCTGGGAAACAGCAGGGAGAAGAGTAGCCAGGAAAAGATTCGAGACAGGAGAGCCCCACAACCCTAAGGGCCTGGTGGGATAGTGGGACTAACCGGCAGGAGGTCATGGCGGGGACTAAAGGGGGCAAGCCGCCTGGAGGGGAGCCGGACTCGGGTGTACGGGACTCAGAGCAGACAGACCTAGAACTGGCCTCTGCAAACCATAAGGGCATTCGGGGACTCAGGGTCCTCACAGGGTCAGTGGGGAAGTGCACAGCGAGGGCTGCTCGAGGTGTGCCCATTACCCACTTCCCTGTCCCCCATGGCCTCTCTAGGGCAGCTGCGGTAGTTGCTGGACTTTCTCCACCACGGGGGCCCTGGAGTCCGCAGTGGCCATCGCAGGTGGGAAGATGCTGTCTTTGGTAAGTAGCCACCTCCTGCAGAGCACAGCCCACACCTGGGTGGGGCCTGAGCCTTCAGCCTCCCTTGGGGTTTTAGGGTGCTTCATTGGGCAGCGCGTGTCCCTGCCTTGTGGACATTTGCATGAGAAGCTCACTGGTTGCTTTTCCCAGAAATGATTGAGGTTGATTGAGGAAACAGCCCAAGGGCTCATTCCTGGGTGACTGTGGGGGCTCCTCAGCTTGGCTACCTGGGCCCTTCAGCTGAGGAGGGCTGGAAGGGCAGAGCTGCCTTGGTTGTCCTCATGGAAGGAAGAGAAAGGGCCTGTGCGTCCATCCCCTCCCTGACCCCCTGTGAAGGAGCTGTCCCAGCCCCAACTCTGTGTGGGTTAGGGAAGGGGGTCAGGGTCTCTGGCTAGACCTGTTTCCCACTATGTTACACCACCGTGTGGTCCTTCCACCCTCATCGTATGTGCACACCTGCAGGGCAGGCCTCAGCCAGCAGCGCCTACTCACACCCTCCCACCTGCCTGTTGGCTGGCCCTGTCCACTGAGCCCCTCCTCCCACTTTAGGAGACACAGAGATGGTCCCTGCCCTGCAGATGTTGGAATCTGGTCACCTTGACTCAGCACTGATGGGGCCACAGCTGTGGCTCAGCCAGGGGGATGCAGCGCCTGGTGCCAGTGCCTCCAAGGGCCTCTTGGCCTCCGGCTCACTGGGTTTGTGTCCCTCCTTTAGGCAGAACAGCAGCTGGTGGACTGCGCCCAGGATTTCAACAACCATGGCTGCCGAGGGTATGTCCTTGACTAGGAAGGGCCTGAAACCCTCTTTTGTGGACATTGGTCACTTCCGTCAGTATCCACCACAGACAGCCCCACCACTGCCGTGGGTGGTAGCAAAATGGTTTCCATCTGCAGAGCAGGGAGTGGGGAGGGTGGGGGGTGGGAGAGTGGGGAGGGTGGGGGGTGTCACCTCGCACGGCTGAGTCTGTCAGCCAGGACACAGCAGAGCTGGAAACTGAGGCCAGGCTTGTCTGGTTCCAAAGTCAATCCCCTTTCCACTGGACCCCATGGCCCTCTTTGCCCCTCCACCAAGGCCTCTAGGTGAGCAGTCGAAAGAGTGAACAGAGTGAGAAACACATCATTACATATCACCCCACAAGATGCATGCTCAGGTACCACCTGACCTGCACACAAGCTGTCTGAAGTCCAGCCGTCCCACTGGGCAGGTCCTACCAGGAGCATCCCCCTCCACATGGTGGAGCCAGCTGCCTTCCTGGCCCCTCTCAGAGTGGGCTGCTAGGAATTTGCTCCTGTTTCTGCCGTGAGTCTGGCCCTCACCCCTTTGTCCACAGCCCTGTGGGATTACTGGGCTTTCCTGGCATATGATGTGCACAGCGCCAGGCCGGCAGCATCCCAGCCTTGAGCCCCCCATCTGCCTGCAGTGTGTTCCTTCCCTGTTTGTGCTTGCCGCCCCACCCCCCACCCCCATGCAGGTCCCAGTGTGAAGTCAGCCGGCTCCCAGACCTGCCAGCCCAGTTAGTCTCCCCTCACTTGGTCTCTTTTCTCTTAGCAGCTTAGAAACAGTGCTGGGTGAAGAAACACCATCCATAGCATAAGTCTGATGCTGGGGCATCCCAGGGCCAACCGTGTCTCTGCCTGTTTGCTATGGCCTGGGACAGAACTTCCTTTCATGCATGCAGCTGAGAGCACAGGGCACCCACCACATGTGTGGGCCCCGGGAGGCCCTGCCCAGTGGCTCTCAGGGGCCTGGCCTCTAGCTGGCCAGACAGGAACATGCCAGGTCCTGCCAAGCTATGGAGAAAGAAAGAAGCAGGGATGGGAGGCAGCGTGATGTAGAAATAGATCCACCTTTAAAGCCACTTCCCAGCTCAGCTACACAGCCCTGGGCAAGTTGTTTGGCCTCTGCCTCAGGAAATAGCAGCATCTGCTAAGACAGGTTGATGGGAGAGCCAGGCTGTTACACACCTGGGCAGGTGCCTAGGGCAGTGGCAATATGGCCAGATACCATCAGCCATCCCGTGGACCTGCCTGCTCCTCCTGACAGGAGGCCTGGCTTTGAGAAGCCTCTGTCTCACTGAAGCACATGTGGCTGGTCCAGTGGCCTCACCTACCTTTATTTAGTTATATCTTGAGGCCAGGCAAACGGGACCATGTCACCAGCCTCTCAGAGACTCGGTGAGACCCCCCTCTGACCGGGACATTCCTGATCAAGACCTCAGCCGGCCAGGGCAGACATCTGGCCAGCTGCAGGCCCCTGTGTCAGGCCAGTCCCAAGTGAGCTCACCTGTGTGTGCTTCTTGTAGGGGACTCCCCAGCCAGGCCTTCGAGTACATCCTGTACAACAAGGGCATCATGGGCGAGGACACCTACCCCTACCGGGCCAAGGTAACTCTGGGCAGCCTCGGGAGGCCCCGTCTCCCCCACCACCCTCCAGCTACCCTCCTGGCATTCGCAGAATACCGTGTACTCTACAGCTTCTCCATCCCCTCCTCTGCCTGCCTGGCCCCTGCTCTCAGCAGGCCAGAGCCTCCCCCCAGCCTGCTGCAACACCCACCACCTCTCCTTTCAGAACTGAGGTGCCCCTGCCCTGTCCCTTCCTGGCTCCTTCTTTCCAGTGGCTCATGCCCTGAGTGCCACTTCCCTGTCCACCTTTGGGGTAGCCCATGTTGCTGGAGGCCTGCTGAACCTGCCAGAGCCTCCCTGCTACCTTCTCCACCCAGCCCGCCCCAGCCAAGCTCTTTGTCTTTCCCCATTTCTTCCCATGTGATCCCTCTCCACCAGCTCTGCCATGAACAGCACCAGTGGTCCTGGCAGTGGCCATCCCAGCCCCTCCCTCCAGACCACTGCCGACCTTCTCACATGGGCCTTGGGTTCATCCATGTCCACACCCTGCTCAGATCTTGGCCTTCCTTTAGCATGGGTGGTAGCCCCCTGGGCCTCTCCGCCTCATCCTGGCCACCTGCCTGACTGGTTCAGAGCCCCACAGAGGCTGCACAGGCCTTCAGGATAATACCTGGACTCTGTCCCAAATCAGTCCTTCCCACCTTCTTTCCTCTGCTGTCCCTGCTGAACCCTGGGCCCAGGCCCTGCCTCTCCCTCCCTCCTGTCCCTATCATCCCAGCTCCTCTACTGCCTCAGAAGGGCTCGTGCTTCCCTCCCATGACCTCATGACCTTACCTCTGCGCCTGCCTCTTGGGGGGGTCCCCTAGACTGCCATGCAGGCTCTGACACAGTTGCTGTGAGCCCTGCATGCCCACCTCTGCCAAAGCCAGCACAGGACTGTGTCCTGCCATCCTGAGCTCCTTGGGGACAGGCACGCCTCCAGTTCTCTCTGAAATGACTCATCACTCAGGCCCTGGCACTTGTGGATTTTGCTTGGTGAAAGTTACCAGGCTGTGCAGGGAGGCTGAGGGCTAACTGTCCCTAAACTGTACTCCCTGACCTTTGCACCCTGAACAGGATGGTTCCTGCAAGTTCCAGCCCGAAAAGGCCATTGCGTTTGTCAAGGATGTAGCCAATATCACAATCGTAAGTACCAGATTCTTCTCTTGGATAGAGAGTATGTTCTGATAAAGATGCCAGTGTCTACAGCTGTCAGATGGCCACTGGGCCCAGCAGGGTGCCCTCTTCTGGCAGCATATCCCTTTGAACAGTTTGGATTTTCCTTGAATGTCTGTCACGATGGTGGAAGATGGGAGGGAGAATATGGACTGGCAGGCAGGTGCCCTGGGGCTGGGCTCCCAGGTCTGCACACATCATCATGTGGTTCTGTTTTCTTATCTATAAAACACAAACCATATCCTCACCCTTCAGAAGAGGGTGTAAGCACACACGTGACACGGTGTGTGTGTGTGTGTTAGTGTGTTTGTGTGTCAGAGTAAGAGAGAAAGAGACTGGAGAGGAGAGCAGAATATGTGTCAGTGTCAGTCCAGATAAGCCAGGTCCTGCTGCAGTAACAACCAAGCCCAGATCCAAATGGCTGGCAGCCTCAAAGGGTCTGAACTCTGCTGCATGAACTCCATGGCTGAGGCAGGTGGTGTGTGCTGCGCCATTGGCCTCACTCCAAGATTTGGGCTGGGGAAAGAGAAGAAAATTACATGCTGTTTCTAAAGCTGGAACCAGCTGCACAAGTCACTCTAGGCAGGTGGGAAGTGCAGTCGTGAGTGAATAGCACTCGGGACTCCTAAGTGTGCATGTGTGCAGTATGGGAGGGCGTGTGCGGAGAGCGGGAGAGCATCCCCCAGGGCGTGCAGGTGTGTGTGTGCCCATAGATAAATGTGCAAGTCACAAATTCGATGTCTTGAGTAGTGACAGTAGCTGCTATTCAGTTGAAACACATGCCAACTTCTCAGCAATCATAGTAGTTCAAGTTCATGGGGTACTTACAGGTTCAATACTGACCACCTACCACGCATTACCTCCCTTAGACTCAAAATAAACATAGGAGACCACTGTCATTATTGCCATTACAGATGAGGGAACTGAGGCTCAGAGTGGTTAAGTAATGTGCCCAGGGCCACAGAGCTGCATGGTGGAGGCTGCATTTGAGTGGAGACCATGTTTCAAAAGCTCCACAGCACACAGCCCACCCTCTCAGAGGGTTGTCACCATCTCTGGGCAACAGCCGCTTTCTCAGATGCCACCCAGCCTGGCTGCCCTGGCCTTTGTTTCCCCCTAAGTGGCCAGTCAGGAGCTCACAGATCCCTTTCGCCTGGTCCCCAGGAGAGCCTTGTTGAGGACACCTGCAGGGCCCTGAAGAGCATCCAGAACTGACATTCAGCCCTCCTGGCAGGGGACACTTTGTCCTTGAGATGCTGCCACCCCAAGGGAGTACTCATCTTGTGGTGGGCAAGATGCTGTGCCTTCCCTGTCGCAAGTCTGTCCTGGCCTGTCAGACTCTCCTGAGGACTGGCAAGGAAGGCACCTGCTTGCCAAACAGCCATTGCTTTCTGAAGCTGGGTCTCTGCCCACCCCTCTGGGGAGGCCAGGGGTCCCCTTCGATGGGGCCTGGCCACAGTGCACATAATCTCCAGGTCATTTCTGCTCTTAGAGGTCTCTTCATCAGCAACTCTGACCCAGTAGTCCCCAGGTGCTGGCTGGTGGGTCTGGGTACAGCCATGCTTGGGGATTTTCTAGGGCTCCCCGGGTTCTTCTGGCCGCTGCCCTCACCTGGGCTCCACGGCTGCATTCCAAAGCTGCCTTGACGTACCCCTGCCTCCCTACCCTGTACCCCCTGCCCCCTGAAAGGGACAGCTCCTGCTCGGAATGCACAGGGTCCCTGTGCTGGGTCCTTGTTCCCACCTGTCTGGGAGTCTCTGTCCATAGACTTGCAGCCTCTGTGCTCTGTTTGCAAAGCTCTAGATGGGCCTTGTGGGTGCAGGTGTCCTGGGAGGAGTGGGGGCATCCACACCACAGCCCGTGGTTGCTGTCGCAGAGGGTGTGGGGTTCCCAGGAGCAGAGCAAGGGAGGGGGCAAGAGGTGACCAGACAGACCAGCCAGTGATGGGGAGAGGAGACCAGGCCACAAGGGGAGCCAGTTTGTATGAGAGGAATGACCTGCTTGCCGAATATACGCCCCAGGACCTTCCATGCAGACACAAGGTTGCGGGCTCCATCTCAACGCCCAGGTTCCCCCTGGGGTGAGAGGTGACAGAGGCCGTGTGTGTCTACCCTTCATTCTCTGTCCACAGTATGATGAGGAGGCGATGGTGGAGGCCGTGGCTCTGTACAACCCCGTGAGCTTTGCCTTTGAGGTGACTGATGACTTCATGATGTACAAAAGGGGCATCTATTCCAGGTGAGTCAGGAAGGAGCGGCAGTGGGGGCTCAGTGCAGCCCAGGCTTCCGGTCAGACCGCGCGTGACACCTGCCATGCGCAGGCGTCTTACGCAGTCCTCAGTTACTCCCCATGCAACACCTCGTCTCACAGAAGAGGGGAGAGAGGCACAGGGAGACGTGTCAGGGCTGGGGCTGAAAAGTGGAGATTCTGTCCTCAACAGAAGAGCCGCCCCCCAGGCAAGGAGACCCCCCACTCAGAAGTTTGGAGATGTCAACAGGGAGGAGGGAGCTGCTACTCTCCAACAGTCTTGTGCTGGAGATGCCCTCCAGGGTTCTACGGAAAAACCAGCTCGGTGCCTATAACCCGGCTCCCTCACCCCCCTCCTCTCCCTGCCCACCTTGCTCAGCTGGGCGACCTGCTGGACTCGTCTGTATGCTCACAACTCTCCTCTGTGGTCTGTTTTCTGGACACTGAAATGTCGCTGCTCTTCAGGGTCCTGTCCTCCACCCTGGCATCTCGGTAGCCCCATAGCCAAGTGTGTGCTCAGAATGCCCAAGGGCAACCCGAGCTGTGTGAAGCGTTGGCCCGTGCATAGACCCGAGGTTATCCCAGCCACGTTGTCCTGGATGGTCTCTGGAAGCCTCAGATCCTACAGGGCCTCCTTCTCCCAGATCCCTGTCCCTCCTGCAGCACAGTGGAATCCTAGAGTCTCCCTCCCTCCATCAGATGTCACTGTCACTCACACCTGGGCTTCCTCCCTCCTGCCTGATGTCTCTGTCCCACTGTCCAGCAGCCCTGTCCTTCAGCCGGCTCCTTATGAATTTGTCTTGAGCCTCTACCTTACATACTGCTGCACCCTCTCTGGGAGCCACGTGGCCTTCTCAGACACTCTTGCAATCCCAGCCATTAAATATGCCCATGTCGCTCCTTTGCCCAGTATCACCTTCCTAGGGCAGTCATGATCTGGACCTCCCTCTTTCTCCATGCTTATCTGCCAGCAAACCCCTCCCCACGCGGTCCACCCTGCAGCCCCAACCACCACCACATGAGTGCCCGCTGCCCCTGCACCCTTCCTTGACTCTAGGCTATCCAGCAACTCACTGGTTTGAATAGCCCTTCTCAGGCCTCCCACTGCCCCCCGCCCCCACTGTCACAACTCTCAGGCCACTCTTTCCCAACCTGCTCCCTTCCAAACACAGCTTCCAAAGCACAGGGCAGAGCTATGCATGAGGCCCCAGCACATGGCCGTGACTCAGTTCCACCTCAGCTGAATTCAAACCACTATAGTTTGTCCTCTTACGTTTCTTGAAATTTCCTAGTGAAGGTTTAGTTCACCATCACAAATGGAAAAACTTCTATTTTTCCCATAAATATAAGGTAATCTTTAAAATAAATGCAAACAACACTGTTAGATTCTAGCTGGACGCTGCTGCCTACAGGAAGACAGCTCTGCCCTTGCTGGGAAGGAGGGATTGGAAAACGTCTGGTGTTGGGGATGGGTCAGCCCCCTGGTAGATGCTGGTGGGAGCAGAAGACCCAAAAGACCTGAAGAGAGTCATTGTCTCACACTGTCACTAAATGGGCTCACTGCCTTACAAGCCCCCAGAACGGGCTGTGGGAAACATTGCCCATAAGCACCGGGACAGCCCTTGCCGAGTGTGGAGTCAGCACTTTTGCCCTTTGCAGACTTTCAGCCTTTTCCTACTTTGCTTTCCAGTACTTCCTGTCATAAAACTCCAGATAAAGTGAACCATGCAGTGCTCGCTGTTGGGTATGGAGAAGAAAATGGGGTACCTTATTGGATCGTGAAAAACTCTTGGGGCTCCTATTGGGGAATGGACGGGTAAGCAACTTCCTGGTCCCATTGCTGGGAGGGGGCTGCTGCTCAGGTCTGAATGCTTGGGGGAGAGCCTCTTCCTCCTCAGGGTCTTGGCTTCCAGGGAGGAGCTATCCAGCAAAGCCCTAGCCCAGGCCAGGGAAAGGGAAGTGTGAGAATGTGATCACATCCCCACGAACCCACTCAGCAGCTTACCCCAGGGCCCTAGGCCTTAATGATTTGGGGTGGGAGACAGGAGTCTAGTTAGCTAGAAGGATGTGCAACCTTCACTGCTAGGAAAGCAGCTCAGAACTCAGCCCTGCTGGGACATCAGGGTCAGGGACAGTCCGTCTTTGAGAAATTAAGGCAACAAATTTATCCCTGATCAATGATGGCCTATCTTCGAGGACAAAAAGGCTGGACTCAGGAGGCTTGAGTATGTTACTGTGTCATCCAAAAAAGAGAGCTTTCATTGTTACCTCAGGGGATAACAATGGATTGTGAAAATAATGGCTAAATAGCTGTGTGAGGGCCTAGCCCGGCTAAGGTGGGGGCCCTTAGAAGTGGAATAAGAGTAGAACATGGGGCAGCGCCTGTGGCTCAGTGAGTAGGGACACAGGCCCCATATACCGAGGGCGGCAGGTTCAAACCCAGCCCCAGCCAAACTGCAACAAAAAACAGCCGGGTGTCGTGGCGGGCACCTGTAGTCCCAGCTACTCAGTAGGCTGAGGCAGGAGAATCGCCTAAGCCCAAGAGCTGGAGGTTGTTGGAAGCTGTGACACCACGGCACTCTACCGAGGGCAACAAGGTGAGACTCTGTCTCTTAAAAAAAAAAAATAGAATATGAATGAATAAATTATTGACAAACTCAGGTCAGTAACTTCCTCGTGATTAAATAGCCCCAGTGGATCTAATCCCTGGAGTCAGATCTGGGTGAGCAGCAAGACATTCCAGAAAGCTGTGTGGTGAGCAGGCAGCACAGGCCTCAGCTCCCCTCTCTGCCCAGGTACTTCTTCATCGAGCGTGGGAAGAACATGTGCGGTCTGGCCGCCTGTGCGTCCTATCCCATCCCTCTGCTGTGAGCCTGGTTGGTGGACAAGGGGAGGAACGGACAGCCCGGGCCGTGTGACGAAAACCTCGCCCTGGAGGAAGTTGTGGGGAGATCGACCAGGGGCCCCACTTTCCAGCTTAACCCTGTGCTGAGCCAGAAATCTAATGAAGAGGAAGAAGAGTTCTACCACGCGATGAGCTCGCCCACGTCCTCTGACATGAAGATGTCCCCAGTCTTGTGCCTTACACGTGGTTTTTAACCGGCTCAAATTTCTGTGGACCAAGAATATTCTTTCCTTCCAGAGGGGCTGCTTTCCACATTAGAGAGCGCTCCAGTGACTGTCCTTTCCATGTTCTGTGTTCAATAAACGCTCAGTGAGCACCTCCTCGCAGGCCTGTGCTGTGTGGGACTGCCCTCAGGGTGCAACCACCTGGAGGGAGCATGATGGGGTACCCAGGGCTCTGGCACCAGGAAGGTATTGGGGAGCTGGGGGCCCTGCACACCAAATAGGTTCCCAGGAGGAAGAACAGGTCTGACATCAGGTCTTGACCTTTCACCCCACACCTGGGGGAGGAGGGGAGAGGGGAGGGGAGGCAGGATTCAAGCTCTGGCACAGGCAGCATTCAACCCCACCACGTCTGGCTGGGAGCCCATACTTCCCCAGCTGGCCTCCCCAGGCTCAGCCTCCTGCTCCTGCTCAAACTGCAGCCCTCCAGCCTGCACTGCCCCCATCCCTCCTCACCAACCCCTTTGGTTAGGCCCCAGCCCAGTGCCCACCTGCTGCTATGGTCTGCACATGGTCTTTTCCCTCCCCCTACCCCATGTTCAAACATCTTGATCTCCATTTAGAAGGTGGCTACAGAATTGCCACTGCTTCCTGAGGCCACTGAGAAGCTCTGGTCTTTGTCCTGCAGTTCCCATTCTGCAATAGTAAAAGCTCTCATGTTATTCAGGCCTCTTGGAGAGCTAAAGGCTTGAGAGTATTTTTAAAAAATATGTTCATGGTTCATTTTTTTTTTTTGTAGAGACAGAGTCTCACTTTATCGCCCTGGGTAGAGTGCCGTGGCGTCACACTGCTCACAGCAACCTCCAGCTCCTGGGCTTAAGCAATTCTCTTGCCTCAGCCTCCCTAGTAGCTGGGACTACAGGC
>CAUYON010060004.1:0-32399 GCA_963573935.1 Arctocebus calabarensis | reverse complement strand
CTGAGGCAAGAGAATCGCTTAAGCCCAAGAGCTGGAGGTTGCTGTGAGCAGTGTGACGCCACGGCACTCTACCCAGGGTGATAAAGTGAGACTCTGTCTCTACCAAAAAAAAAAAAAAAAAAGACAGCAAAAGGGAATTGATGATACATAGAGGAAGAAACATAATCAAAGAAATTTTGTGCCTATTGCTTATTACGGATATGCATTTTTCACTAGAGTTTTAGACTGTGGGAAGGAAGCAGAGAGAAGATGCAAATAATCAATGAAACAAAATTCCAGAAAAGAGCTAATACTTTTTTTTTTTTACTGTGTTCCTACTATGTACCACGCGCTGTGCTGGGCTTTGCCTGCATGATCTCACAGATCTTCTGAACACTCCTACAAAGAAGAATCGTCTCCTTTCTATAAACAGGGAACTTGAGTCTGGGGATCATAAGATAATTTGCCCAAGTCAGTACATCTCGGATTTGAGCCCAAGTCAGCTGACTCTAGTGTTTCACTTCTGTTCATTAGTTTTCATTCGTAAAAAAGAAGGCAAAGTCTTTCTCTGATCCCCAAAGACCAAGAAGCATAAAGAAAATAAGGCCATATGCAAAGAGGAAAGGGAAGTTGTAGGTGCTTCTACCATGGTCTGGGTCCTCATTCCACTAGACATCAAAATGATGAGTTCGAGGGAGGAAGGGTGATGCCAGGTGGGGTGTCTTGAGAGGGGAAAGGATTTAAGATAACCTCAGTGTGGGGGACATACCATAGGGAGCCAACTGGGGAGAAATGAAAGACCTTGCTTAACAGTTAAGGCTCTGTCAGGCTTGGTGGCTCATGCCTATAATCCTAGCGTTCTGGGAGGCTGAGGCAGGTGGATTGTCTGAGCTCACAGGTTCTAGACCAGCCTGAGCCAGAGTGAGACCTCGTCTCTAAAAATAGCCAGGCATTGTGGTGGGCACCTGTAGTCCCAGCTATTCAGAAGGCTGAGGCAAGAGAATCTCTTAAGCCCAAGAGTTTGAGGTTGCTGTGAGCTGTAACACCACGGCACTCTACCAGGGACAACAAAGTGAGATTCTATGTCCATAAAAACCAAAAACACACCTTTTAAGTCTCTGATAGGGTTAGGGGGCTGGATTTTCAGAAATGCTAACCCATGCAGAGGAGGCAGAAGGTTACCTGAAAACAGAATCTCACTGGCAAGATTTAATGATAGCTCTGAAACAGCCTAGAGCCGCAGATATTTCTGATTTCTGAGACACCTGCACCCTCCAGGGCTCTGAGCGTCAGCCATCAGACATCCCAAGGGTAGATCGGCCCCAGAGCATCTGCTAAAGGAGAAAATGCTGACCAGCCTGTGATCGACCTGTCGGGTCTCTGTTCGGCTGCCTGGCTGAAGTCAGGTGCCCTCCCAGCCTCAGGGCAGGGTCGCCATTCTGATATGAAAATAATCTAAGGCCTTGCCTCAAAAATAACAACATCTGCTAATTTGCATGAGAGCTTTGCATTTCATACACGAGTTTAATACCCAAATGCTGAAATTCATTTGCTGGGCTGGTTAAGTTGTTCAGGGTTCAACTGACAAAAATGCCTCGTGGAGTTCCACCCTGCTGCCCGCAGACACATAGACACATGCCACCCTGCACGGCTCTGTCGTCCTGCAGCTCTTTGTACTGACTCTCCTGTGAAGTATGGGGTAAAAGGTACAAAATCGATCTACCTGAAGGCTTGTTATTTGTACGAAGGTGGCAAGGGCATCTCCCCGCATTCCTGTGTCAATCAGAGCCCTGAACGGGGCTTGATTCCAGTTGGGCAGTCCGACAGCAGAGGTGTTAATGAGTAGTCGCAGGGCCTCATTCTCCATAAAGGCAATTACTGGGATTGATTGTTTCCGTGTTTCCTTAGTCACGGTTCAGATTGCTCGTTTCGCTCAGATTGACACGGGTGAACTGAACGCGCCCGGCATGTGAGGTCAGGAGAGTTACGGGTGGCATGTCCGAGGTTTCTGGTGCACATGGTGCTGGGAGGCCCAGCTGGGCTGGGAGGGGAGCGTGACCGCTGTGTGGATGGAGCACGTGTGGCGGGCCGGGGTGTTAGTGAACTTTGGGATGTTAGCTGCTTCCTTCCCGAGAGTAGCTTTTCAACCCACATGCGGACAGCATACCCTGGAAAGCATGCTAAACACCGATTGCTAGACCCCCCCACCTCCAGGATTTTATCCATCAGGGGTAGGGCTCGAGAATTTACATTTCCAAGTGATGCTGCTGGTGTTCCAGGGAACCCCTCTTTGAGAATCTCTGGGTGAATCAGAGGCCGCGAGCACGGACACTGGGACCAGGCCACCTCGCTTTCAGTCCTGACTCTACAATCACTAGCTGTGTGATCATGGGCCATTTAATTAACCTCTGTGGGCACCTATTTCATAATCTTTAAAGCAGGGATGACAATAATAGCGCCTCCCCCATGGGGTGGTTGCAGGGAATAAACAAGTTAGAGCTTCAACATGTTTATAGCAGTGCCTGGTTTAGACAGTGTACGCTTGAAGGCCAGTGCAGTGGCTCATGCGTGTAATCCTAGCATTATGGGAGGCCTAGGCGGGTGGATTGCTTGAGCTCAGGAGTTCAAGAACAGCCTGAGAATGTCCAAGACCCCGTCTTTAAAACCAGCTGGGCATTGTGGCAGGTGCCTATAGTCCCAGCTACTTGGGAGGCTGAGGCAAGAGGACGGCTTAAGCCCAAGAGTTTGGGAGGTTGCTGTGAGCTATGATGCCATGTCACCCAGAATGACAAATTAGGACTCTGTCTCAAAAAAAAAAAAAAAAGTATATACTCTGTGTTGGACACATAAATAAAGGACCCAGCCTCTTGGGACTGTGATCGTAACAGGCCAAGACTTATTTCCCCACACCTGCAACTAACTCCCAGTGGAGCTGCTGGGTCACTTTACCTATTTGCCTTCAATCTCTGGTGGCTGAGAGAGTTCACGTGCTAGTCAGAGGGTGGTTATAGCAGGTCCATCACAATCCTTTTCTCCAAGACCTTTACCCTTCAAATTGACCAACTGCTAGAACATGACTCAACAGGACTGGGACTCCGGTTTCACATTTGGGCTGGATTTCTCTCTGTTAGGCAGGAAAAGAAAGGGGCTGCCCTTTCTGTCATGGTGTGCTGATCGCTGCTGTTCCTTAAATGTTTTCTCAGTGCCCGGCACTGGATTTTTATGCACATGATTTTATTTAATCTTCACAATGTCACTTTTACATAATAATTATTATTCCTGTTTTAATTCTGCTGGGGATCAGAGACGGTAGAAAACTTACTCAAAGTCACCTAGGAAAATCCAAATCTGTCTGACTGTAATAATCTATGATCTTGGGCTAGGTGGCTCATACCTGTAATCCTAGCACATTGGGAAGGCAGAGGTGGGTAGATCGCTTGAGCTCAGGGGCTCAAGACCAGCCTGAGCAAGATGAGACTTCATTCCTACTAAAAATACAAAAATTATCTAGGCCTTGTGGAGGGCACATGTAGTCCCAGCTACTCAGGAGGCTGAGGCAGGAGGATCACTTGAGCCTAGGAGTTCAAGACTGCAGTGAACTATGATGATGCCACCCCCAGCAACAAGAGAGAGGCTCTTTCTTAAAAACAAAACAATAAAACAATAATAATAATCTATGATAGTGAAGTTCTTCTTTTCCACCTGCCTGGCTTTATATGCATCTTCATCTAAATGGTAAGACTGGGTCCCCAGGAATCCAGGTCCCCACACCCAGAATTGGTGTGTCCCAGGAGCTTGCTTTTCTAACACTAATGGCAGGATTTACTGTGACTTGCCGTTCATTGTCCCTGGCCCAACTTCCAGAAGAAATTGTGTCCATGCGCCCACAGGCAGCTTTTCTTGTCTGAATTCAGGTATTGACTTACCATCATAAAACTGCTGAACAGCACTCCCAACCAAATGGCCAGGAGAACACCCAGATGTGCTGAGTGTGTGAGAGCGAAAAAATATTATGCTAATGAGAGTCTGGTTTTCCCCCACAGTGTTCTTTTCTGCCGAAATTCTCCATTCATATAGAAACCAAGTATGAGGACAACAAAGGAAGCAATGACAGCGTGAGTAGCTCCCCCCCCCTCAAATCTTGGGTGCACACTCTGCTCGCCTCTGGGGTTCTGAAAGCCACGCTCTGTATGACGTCCCCTTGTGTGACCGGGGCCAGCAGCAAGACCTGTGTGCCTGCGACCTCAGAGGTGTTATTTCCCTGGGACTTCTCCCTGGAATTGTTTTGTTGCCTAACTTTTCTTCTCCTCATTCTTATATACTTTTCATAGGCCTCTGTGCAGAAATCTCTGTGACCTGGGGTCACTGTGCCTGGAGGTGGGAGGCTGGAGGGGCACTTTGGACTCCAGGCTTTGGTTTCTGTTCACAGGTTGTAACACACAGCTCCTCCACGACTATTCATATTTACAGGGAAAGGAGAATACAGTTAGATGTGTGAGTGCCTGCTACACGCATTATCGGGACAATGTGTATGTCTGTGTATGCAGTGACACGTACACACATATCCTAGCTAAAAATCCAGGGGTAGGCGGGCATGGTGGCTCATGCCTGTAACCCCAGCACTCTGGGAGGCCAAGAGGATTGCTGGAGCTCAGGAGTTCCAGACCAGCCTTAGCAAGAGAGTAAGACCCCTGGGTCTCTACTAAAAAAAAAAAAAAAAAAAGTAGAAAAAATAGATGGGTGTTGTGATGGGCACTTGTAGTCCCAGCTACTTGGGAGTCTGAGACAAGAAAATCATTGAGCCCAAAAGTTCGAGGTTGCTGTGAGCTATGATGGTACAGCACTCTACACCAGGGTCACAGAGTGAGACTGTTGTCTAAATAAATAATAGATAGATAGATAAACAAACTAACAAATAAAAATCAAGGGGTACCCCTGCAAAATATTTACCTCAAGAGGCCTTTGGGCTTTTACTAAATTTTAGCCAGGTACTTTGTTTTTCAATATTGATTCTGCCAAAAAAAAAAAAAAAAAAAGGAGAAAAATTCATCTTCTGACCTGGCTTTTACTCTCAGACTTTTTCTCCTGGGGCAATAGATTTCTAATTCCCCTTCTCTTTGGGAGCGAATATTTTCTCTACCAAGGGCCTCATCTGAGACTGATCTGTGGGTTCTAGCAGAACCTGTTGAGGGGAAAATCCTGATTCTGGAAGCTTCGGGACCTCTTCAGAGTACTGGAACTGTCCACAGTAGGAAAGAATACAACTGGCAGAGCCTCTGTCCTACCACTAAGTTCAGGAACCCCATACTTAGCATCCCTTTGAAGTGGTGTGACCCAAAGGGAAATGTTTAGGACCATCCTCTTATCAACATCCTGAAGTCGGAGGCACTTTGCTGGCCAACTTCATCCAAACCATAATGTTTAAAACCGTGTCATGCCATGTTTAAGCTTGAACCCTTCTAAAATAATTAGAATTTTCAGATAGGAAAATTCATACATGATTATTAAAATTTGCAAAATGCAAAAACAAAAGTATCAAAAATGGAAAGAAAAACCGGTAGCAACCCCACAGTTCAGAGATGACTACTGTTAGCCATTTGGCAATTTGGTGGTCTATGTGGCAGGTTACTAAGGAATTTATTTTTTAACTAGTTCTTCTAAAATTAAGTTGTACAGCATGCTGGGTTTTTTTGTTTTTTTTTTTGTAGAGACAGAGTCTCACTTTATCGCCCTGGGCAGAGTGCCGTGGCGTCACACTGCTCACAGCAACCTCCAGCTCTTGGGCTTAAGCAATTCTCTTGCCTCAGCCTCCCGAGTAGCTGGGACTACAGGCGCCTGCCACAGCACCCGGCTATTTTTTTGTGTGTTGCAGTTCGGCCGAGGCTGGGCGTGAACCCGCCACCTTCGGTATATGGGGCCGGCGCCCTACTCGCTGAGCCACAGGAGCCGCCCAAAGTTTCTTTTCTTTTCTTTTCTTTTTTTTTGAGACAGAGCCTCAAGCTGTGACCCTAGATAGAGTGCTGTGGCATCAAAGCTCACAGCAACCTCCAATTACGGGGCTCAAGAAAGACTCTTGCCTCCGCCTCCCAAGGAGCTGCGACTACAGGCACCCACCACAACGTCCAGCCATTTTTTGGTTGCAGCCATCATTGTTGTTTGGCAGGCCTGGGATGGATTTGAACCCACCAGCTCAGGTGTATGTGGCTGGCGCCTTAGCCCATTGAGCCACAGGCGCCGAGCTGAGAATAAAGTTTCTTGTAATATTCATTAAGGATTTTTTTAATTTCTGAGGGGTCTGTTGTTATTTCGTCTTTACCATTTCTGATTGATGAAATTAGAAATTTTACTCTTTTTTTCCTGGTTAGGTTAGCCAAAGGTTTATCTATTTCATTGACCTTTTCAAAAAACCAACTTTTTGATTTATTAATCTGTTGTATAATTCTTTTGTTTTCAATTTCATTTAATTCTGCTCTAATTTTGGCTGTTTCTTTTCTCCTGCTGGGTTTGGGGTTGGAATGCTCTTCCTTCTCCAGTAGCTTGAGATGTCCCATTAAGTTGTTAACTTCCTCTCTTTCCGTTTTCTTGAGAGAGGCTTGCAGTGCTATGAATTTCCCTCTTAGGACTGCCTTTGCAGTATCCCAGAGGTTCTGATTATTCCTGTCTTCATTGTCATTTTGTTCCAAAAATTTGGTAATTTCCTTCTTAATCTCGTCTATGACCCATCTATCCTTCAGCATAAGGTTAATTTCCACGTTTTTATTTGAGTGTGCAGATTCCTGTTGTTATTGAGTTCAACTTTTATTCCATGATGGTCAGAGAAGATGCAAGGAATAATTTCTATTCTTTTAAATTTACTGAGGTTAGACTTGTGACCTAAGATGTGATCAATTTTTGAGTATGTTCCATGGGGTGATGAGAAGAATGTGTATTCAGTTTTATTGGGATGAAATGTTCTGTAGATGTCTGTTAAATCCAGTTGTTGAATGGTTAAGTTTAAATCTAAAATTTCTTTACTTAGCTTCTTGGAGGATCTATCCAACACTGTTAAAGGAGTATTAAAATCGCCAACTACTATGAAGCTGGAGGAAATCAAGTTGCTCATGTCTATTAGAGTTTTTCTTATAAATTGAGGTGCATTCTGGTTGGGTGCATAAATATTAATAATTGAAATCTCATCATATTGAGTAGTACCTTTAACAAATATGAAATGTCCGCCTTTATCCTTCTTTACTTTGGTTGGTTTAAAACCTATTGTATCTGCAAATAAGATTGCAACACCTGCTTTTTTCTGTTTTCCATTTGCCTGGAATATAGATGACCATCCCTTCACCTTGAATCTAAATTAGTCTTGTAAGGTTAGATGAGATTCTTGTATGCAGCAGATATCTGTGCTGAGTTTTTGTACTGTCAGCCAACCTATGCCTCTTTAGAGGTCAATTTAAGCCATTCACATTAATTGAAAGCAATGATAAATCTCTAGAAAGTCTAGTGGACATATTTAATCCTTTCATCACTGTGCAAGTTGAAATTTGATAAAAAGTTTCTGGGTAAGTTTACTTTTGTGGTGGAGGACATGTGACGCTGGTCATTATGGAACATAGGTCTGAGAATATCCTGGACAGCTAGTTATAGCAAATTCTTCAACATGTGGATGTCATTATTTAATTTCTCCATCATAAATGAAACTCAGTTTAGCTGGGTACAGGATCCTGGGTTAAAAGTTCTTTTGTTTTAGGAGATTAAAAGTTGATGACCATTCTCTTCTAGCTTGAAAGGTTTGATCAGAGAGATCTGCAGTTATTCTAATTTTCTTCCCCTTGTAGGTAATGGATTTCTTACATCTGGCTGCTTTCAGAATTTTCTCCTTCATATTTACTTTAGTGAAGTTAATTATGATGTGCCTGGGGGATGTCTTATTTAGTTTGAATCATGCTGGGGTTCTGAAACTGTTTGCTATCTCAATTTCAGAATCTGTTGGCATGTCTGGAAAGTTCTCTTTCATAATCTCATAAAGAAGAGACTCTGTGCCTTGTGACACCACTTCATCATTTTCAGGTATCCCTATAAGGCGAATATTGGTTTTCTTTGAGTTATCTCAGAGCTGTCTGAGAGAATGATCTGTTTTTGCCTTCCATTTATCTTCCTCTTTGGAAGTTTGGGAATGTTCAAATGCTCTGTCTTCCATATCAGCAATCTGTTCTTCTGCTTGCTCCATTCTGCTACTGAGGGATTCTACTATATTTCTCAGACTTTTGAGGGCTGCAACTTCTTGTCTCAAAGTCAAAATGTTTGGTCATTTTATCTTTGAATTTGTTGAATTCTTGAGACATCTTTTGGTCCATCTTTTGGATTACTGCTTGAAATTCTAATTCCATCTTTTCCTCCATTTTGCTGATCTTATTTGCTATCCAGACTCTGAATTCGATTTCTGACATCTCAGTCATTTGCTTATGCAAGGAATCTTGTGCTGTATCTACCTTGTCGTTCCTTGGGGGAGTTAATCTACTCTGATTATTCATATTGCCAGAGTTTTTCTGTTGATTCCGCCTCATGATTATTTTTCACTGTTGCCTATGACTGTCCTTGGAGTTGGGGAGGTGTCTCTCCCAGATCAGACTCTGGCAGGATCACTCTGTTGTTGCTAGATCTTTGTAGGGAGTGACCATGTGTAGCTCCTCTGGGACTGCCCCACCCAGCACTTAACTGAACTTTTGATACTGGGAATCACACTGGTCTTTTTTCCCCCTTCTTTCTCTTACTCTGAATGTTCTCATTCCCCTCTCTGGGCCTTTGCATATCCTGTTTTCTCCCTCTGATCTTCACCATGGTTGGCTTCTTCCACATTCTGGTCTCAGGTCACATGTTGTTTTCTCACATAAGCCTCCTCTTAGCCTAACTAATGTTGTTTTCTCACATAAGCCTAACTCTTAGCACAAGAGTTAATGCTTCCTGCGTCACTGTCACACCTTCTCTGCCTATCTGCTGCATGCACTTACCATTACTTGAAATAATCTTTTCTCATTATTCTCATCATCACTATAATTACTTACTTAGTATCTGTCTCCCTTGCTAGTATACAAACCTCACAAAGGCAGAAACTATCCTTTACCATTGCATCCAGGAATTAGAACAGTGCCTGGCATGTAGTAAATGTTAACTATGTATTGATGAAAAGAATGAATGAATGAAGTGAAATATGGATGTCAAAGCCATATTTTTTTTCTTTTTATTAAGAAACTATGATGTTTAAAGACAAGCAATCTCAGGATTTGAAGGATCCACTGAGATGATTAACTTCAAAGCATTCATTTACAGGAGGTGACATCTTTAGAGATTTGGGCTGGGTTTTGTATTCTGGTATCTGGGCTTTATACTGCCTTTTTTCTTAGCTGCCAAAATTTGGGCCAGGATACATATGAAGACAAGGAAACTATATATTTGAAATTAGGACTCTGGCTGTAATGGTCTTACTGACCTGGAAAATTAGAAGAAATGGCCATGAGTCTTAGACTAGATAAACTCTTTTCCCGCTATGTAACCTGACAATATAAGCTTTCCTTAGGGTGGTGGTTGTCTATGCTTGAATGCTTTTTTTCACATTTGGAGATCTAAAGAGTTACTTTCAAAGGTGATTGCGTTTCACTAAGGGAGCCTCCTTGGGATTTGGAAAATTGGCCTCATCATTTAGGGCTAGAAAATGGAAGATATCAGAGCTGTAGCAATAACAAGTAGATTGTATTAGCACTTAGCTTGGCTCCCTGGTGTCCCCCCTGGGAATGGCTGTACTCTACATTTTGTTTCACTACTTGAAGGGAGGAGCTCAGGATAATCATAAATGCCCACCAGCTTCAGCTGGGATTGAAATCTTCCTTCACAGAAGACATGTTGTAATGGTGGCATCAAAATCCTGTTAGAAATTCATTTATTTGTTCAGCATAGAGTTATCACATGCCTACTTCTACTGGCTGAATTGTGTCTCCCCCAAAATTTATATGTTGGAGTCTTAACCCCTGCCCAGAATGTGGGTAGATTTGGAGATAGGGCCTTTAAGGAGGGAGTTATGTTCAAATGAAGTCTGTGGGGTGTGCCTTAATCTAGTGTGACTGGAGTCCTAATAAAAAAAGATTAGGACACAGGTGCAGAGGGAACATCATGGGAAGATACAGGGTGAAGACAGCCACTTACCAGCCGAAGAGAGAAGCTTCAGAAGAAACCAACTCTGCCAACACCTTAACTTTGGATTTCTATCCTCCAGCACTGTGAAAGAATAGTATATTTCTGTTGTTTAAGTCACTCAGTCTGGGGTTCTTTGTTGTGACAGTTCTAACAAACTAATATACCTACCCCATGCCAGACATTGAGAATACAGAGGTAGTTAAGACCTCATTCATATCAATGAGGACCTCATAGGTTTATGTTTCTTTGTGTTCATCTTGATTTATTTCTATTATTATTATGATGATGATTTTTAGAAACAGAGTCTTATTTTGTTGCTCTTGGTAGAGTGCCATGCTGTCACAGCTCACAGCAACCTCCAGCTCTTGGGCTTAGGTGATTCTCTTGCCTCATCCTCCCAAGTAGCTGGGACCACAGGCACCTACCACAATGCCCAGCTATTTTTTTTGTTGCAGTTTGGCGGGGCCGGGTTCAAACCTACCACCCTCAGTACAGGGGGCCGGCGCCCTACTTACTGAGCCACAGGTGCTGCCCTATTATTTTAAATGTATTTCTTTGTATAGTGTTTGTAGTGATTGCTTCAGATGTTAATATATATAACTTGATATATAATATATAAAAATATACTATATATTGAATATGACATATATTTAAATATAATGCATAAAATCAAATATATAATTATATAATACATACTTTATATTCAATATTGATAACATATAAGTATGTGTATATCTACACACATATATACATACATATAGTATAAATTACATATGCATCTATTATATAGTTCCTGATATGTAGGATATATAACATTCCATTTACAAATAATAAAAAATGTATAGTATTCTTTATTGTAAATTTCAAATGTACAGTATTCACAGAATTCTTTTATCTTTTTTTTTTGCCAAATTTTTGCATCTTTAGTCAACCCATGGTTGCATTGATGAGTATAGTTTTGATATGACTATTAGTTGATATTTTTATGTAGGTTAATGACAAAGGCAGAAATTAAATAATGAAGATGTGTGGGGATTTCACTTATTTCTCAATGATATGAACAACATTTTTCTAATTTAGATAATAGTTTCAAATGCTAGAAGAAGTTTCCTCTTTTTGGTCATTCATTATGTGATGACTACTTTTAAGTTTAATCCACATTGTTAATATTTTATTCATCAGTTTTAAAAGTCTAGATCAGGGTTGGCAAATTACAGCCCTGGGAACTCTCACACCCATTTGTTTGGTTATTGTTTATGGCTACTTTTGTATTGCAATGGCAGAGTTGTGTAGTGACAGAGATTGTATGGCTTACAAAACTGAAAGTATTTATTATCTGGCTCTTAACAGAGAAAGTTTGCTGGCCTTTCATGTAAATAATCAACAGAACAATTAATCAAGGTCTGATTTGTAGTATTGCCAATTTCTGTGGTGTAAATACCCACACCAATCAATGTCACTGAGCATGAATTTGGAAAGAGATGATTATTAGCACACCATAATATATAGTTTTTCTACATATAGATACAATAGACAAAAGTAACCTCAAAGGCATTAGTTATAATAAAATGTAAAAGAATTAGAAAGTATTGAGTGTTTATGATTCTTGTTTTTGAGGGGGCCATGGGCAGAGTTGGGCAGAGAGTCCATAAAAAGGGGAGGAGGCAGGCCGTTCCAGGGATTGGAAAGGCTTCATCAGAAAAGTGCAGAAAAAGAGCAGAGTGGAGTCTGACCAGGAGTCAGCTCAGCTTTCACATGGTTTCAAGGGGCTTTTATTATCATTTATCAGTAGGGTTGACTATGGAAGTGGTGGTTCTCAGAGGGAATCAGCCCTTCTGCAGAAGAACTAATTTTTGCATTCAGAGCAATCTAGGCGTTACTCCCTTAATTGGTCACAAACCGGGGCAACAATAAAAGTTATTTTTCTTTTGTTTCCCAGAAATGCCGCCAGCCTTGAAGCATCCCAGGAGTTGGGCGGAGGGTTTCCTTTGATTATGCAGTTTTATTTCTGGCCAGCTCTTTCCCATCAGCTGTTTCCCAAAATGGCGATACTCTTGTCAGGGCCATGAGGATTTCTTTCCCACAGTTTTAAATAAAATTTATTTAATCGTAAGTTTACATAATTTATTTTAAATAATGGCTGTGTTTAACAAGTGAATCACAGGATTCTTGTAAATTTGTCAGTTGGCTTCCACAAATTGGTACGAGCTACCTTAGGCATGCCACTGGTTTCAGTCTTCCCAGGGTTGTTTTATTTCCGGTTTGTCCTTACTCCTGGGGTACAGCCTTTTTGGCAATTCAAGTGAACGTTTAGGTGTGTTTAACTCAGCCTTTCTCCTTGTCAGATTTTGGGCTCTTACTTCTGCTTCTACTCCTGTTGAGATACTGAAAGCTTTGCTAAACTTCTCAACCTCTATGTCCACGTTCTTTTCAGTTTCTGAGCTTGGTGGTGTTGACAAATTGGCACATGTGGCATAGAAAGTCAGACTAATCTCAGAGGGTTTCCCTTCTCCAAGAAACATCAACTTCTTAAGTCCTGCCTGCCTAGATATATTTGCAATTTTTTTTTTTTTTTTTAGTATTTTATCCATCTTTTCTAATTGTTCTTCTCTGGAGCATTCTAGCATAGGCTGCTTAATCAGAGTAGAAAGTAAAGTCCCCTATTTATAATGTTATAAATAAAAATTTTAATATTGCCAAATATATCTGAACACAAAACTAGTTTTCCTTTATAATAATGTGTTTAGAAATTCTCTCTTAAGGTCATGCAGATATTCTCTCATATTTTATTCTAAAATTTAAAGATTTATTTTCATATTTGGGGTTGATTTTTTTAATAGTGTGAGGTAGGGATCTAATTTCAAAAACATTTTTTTCTTATGGATAACCAATTGTCCCAGCACTATTTACAGAATAGGGTGTACTTTCCCTAGTGATCTGTGATATTTGTTTTGTCACATATCTTGTACTATATTAGAACTCTGTTTCATTAAACTGTTTTTCATTTTGTGCACCAGTAAAGCACTATCTCGGTTGCTATTGCCTTGTAAGATAAGTCTTGATCTTATTCTTTTTCTTTTCCAAAAATGTCCTGGGTCTTTTTGGTCCTTTTCTCTTTTGGAATTAGCTTTTCAAGTTCTATAAAAAACTTTATTGGAACTGTGTTTGAAATTGCCTGAATATTATAATCAATTAATAATAATAATAATTATTATTATTATAATCAATTGTGGGGAGAAACATCTTTCTTTATGAAAGTAAGTCATCTTCAGTGTCTTTCATGGGAGTTGTATAATTTTCTCCTTGAGGCCCTGCATATTTTTTAATAGCTATATTTCCCGATACCAATATTTTGCCACCATTATTAAATATTTAATTAAATTAATTGATTAATTAATTAAAAAAAATTTTTTTTGGAGACAGAGTCTCAAGCTATCACCCTGGGTAGAGTGCTGTGGCGTCTTGGGCTTAAGTGATTCTCTTGCCTCAGCCTCCCAAGTAGCTGGGACTATAGGCACCTGCCACAATGCCCGGCTATTTTGTGTGTGTGTTTTGCAGTTGTCATTGTTGTTTTAGCTGGCCTGGGCTGCATTCAAACCTGTCAGCCTCCATGTATGTGGTGGCGTCCTAGCCACTGAGCTACAGGCACCACCCTATTAAGTATTTTAAATGTTATATTTCTGTTTGTTGTTGATGTAGAGAAATATAGCTACTTTTTATATTACTATTATATCAATTATCATGCTAAATTGTCTCATTCATTCTGATAATTGATAAACTCTTTTGAAGTTTCTACATGGAAGTCAGATCAATTACAAATAACCCATTTTGTTGCCATATTTCAATGCTCTACCTTTATTTACTTCCCTGGTTATTACTGCACTGCCTGGGATATGCAGTAAGATGTTGAAAAGAGACAGTGAGAGTGAGCATACTTCTTTTGTTCCCTCCTTTAAAGGGGATACTTCTAAATTTCACCTCTAGTCGTGATTTCTGCTATAGGTTTTTAGTAGATATACTTATCAAGTTAAAGTCTTTTCTTCCTATTTCTAGTTTGCTAAGTGTTTTCTCCTTTAAAAAAAAACAAGTCATGAATGGGTATTGGATTCTATTAAATGCTTTTTCTGCATTTATTGATATGATTACATGGCTTTTTAAAGCTTTAATCTGATAATGTGACAATTCATATTAAAGAATTTTTGAAAGTTAAGCTAATCTTGCATTTGTGGTATAAAATCAACTTGGCCACAATGGATTTTATGATATATTTAGTGATATAATATATGAATGATAGATGTCATATACATATAGCTAGGTTTTGCTTTCTAATAGTTAGGATTTTTGCACATATTATTTGCAAGATTACCTTTTCAGTTATCTGTTTGATTTTAGCATCAGAATTACATTAGCTTTAAAAATATTTGAGATGCATTTCCTACTCTTTGGAAAAGTTTGTATAAGACTGGAATTATCTGTTTCTTGAAAATTTGCCATAAGTTACCTGTAATTCTATCTAGCTCTTGTTTTCCTTTGAGGAAATATTTAAAATTACTTACTAAATTTTGTTTTAGAACTATTCATGTTTTCTATTTCTTTCTGAGCCAAATTTTGTAAAGTACAAAATTTTCCATGTAGTATAAAATGTCAACTTTATTGTTAGAAAATACTGTTCTTCACAGTATTCTGTTATCCTTCAACATCTCTCCTGTAGATATTAAGAATATCTAAGAGATGTATTTTCCACTTTTGCTTTACCTCTTTTATCACTAGATCTATCTCACTAGAAGACTATGTAAGTTTTTCTCAAAAAAACCAGTGTTTGGCTTTTTTGGTAGTTTTTCTTATAATTCTTTTTATGATTTTCTATCCTAATTTCTACTATCACCTTCTTTCTTTGCATTTACTTTGTTATAATTTCTTAAGCTAGATACTTATTTCATTAACTTTAGTCATTTTTTAATATTAGAATTTAGGTATATACATTTTATTTTAAGCCTTTCATTAGTTACATACATAAATTTTAGTTTATAGTATTTTTATTGATTTCAGTTATAAATACTTTAAAATTTTCATTATGAGTTTCATTGACTCATGAATTATATAGAAGCATGTTCTTTTTTTTTCTGCCTAAACTTTATTTCAATATATGGGATTAAATACCAAGAGAAAGAGAGCCCAAAGAGCTGAAAGTCATTGACCCTATAGAGAGAATGAGAGGTATAAAAAGTGCTAAAGAGAACTCTTGTTTTTCTGGTATAAGTCCTATGGAACCATTTGACTTTTTTTTTTTTTGCAGTTTTTGGCCGGGGCTGAGTTTGAACCTGCCACCTCCGGCATATGGCGCTGGCACCCTACTCCTTTGAGCCACAGGTGCCGCCAGGAACTATTTGACTTTTAAATAATTTTATACAAATTACTCTGATAAAATTAAACTTTTATAAATTGACACATAAGAATTGTACATATTTATAAGGTACCTGCAATATTTTGATACAGGCATACAATGTGTAATGATCAAATCAGGCTATTTAAGATATCCATCACCTCAAGCATTCATCATTTCTTTGTGTTGTGAACATCTCAAGTCTTTTAGCTATTTTGAAATACACCATAAATCATTGTTAACTATAGTCACCCTACTGTGCTATTGAACACTAGAACTTATTCTTTCATACATTTATACTCATGAACATCTATTCATTACTACCACCTCTGGTAGCCATCATTCCACTCTCTGCCCCCATGCGATCAACACTTTTAGCTCCCACATGTAAGTGAGAACATGAGATATCTTTCTTTCAGTGTCTGATTTATTTCACTGCTATAGAAATGTCAAATTCTTTTCAAGTTTCTTTTTGTTATTGACTCAATTGTATTGATTGGAGATCATAGTCTGATGATATTGATTCTTTGAGAATTGTTGGAATATGCTTTACTTCCTAGAATGTGGTCAATTTTTGTAAATATTTCATATGTAATTAAGAAAAATGTATACTCTGTAATTGTTGACTACTAAATTATGTATACACATATCTACTAAATCAAGCTTTTAAATTGTGTTGTTCAATAGGTTACTCAGAGATATGTGTTGAAATTTTTCATTTTGATGATGGATTTGTCAATGTCTCCTTGTGTACACTCAATTTCTGCTTCATGTATTTCAACATATTGATAAATTATCTATTGGTTTGGAATTGTTAAAGATTTCTGATGAATTGAGTATTTATCATTATGTGTTATTCCTCTTTATTCCTAGCAAATCCAAATAATGCTTTTGTCCTAAAGTCAATTTTGTTAGATATTAATAGAGCTTCTTTGGCTCTGTTTTGATTAGTGTTTATCTAATTATTTATTTTTTTATTAATTTTTTCCTCAATCATGGAGAATAGCTAATATATATTGTTCTAGTTTTTTGTTTCAACCTTTCTATATCCTCTTGTTTTCTTGTATTTTTTATTTTTTATTATTTATTTATTTATTTTTTTTGAGACAGAGCCTCAAGCTGTTGCCCTGGGTAAAGTGTCATGGCATTACAGCTCACAGCAACCTCCAATTCCTGGGCTCAAGTGAGTCTCCTGCCTCTGCCTCCCAAGTAGCTGGGACTACAGGCGCCCACCACAAGACTCGGCTATTTTTGTTTGGTTTGCAGCCGTCATTGTTGGTTGGTGGGCTCAGGCTGGATTCGAACCCGCCAGCTCAGGTTTACATGGCTGGCGCCTTAGCCCGCTGAGCCACAGACACCGAGCCTTCTTGTGTTTTTTAAACAGCCTTTAGCTGAATTAAAAAATAACTGTCTTTTAATTAATGAGGTTATCATATTTATATTTTTTGATTGCTGATATATTTGGATTAATTTCTAAGTTATTATTTTGACCTATTTGTTTCATGTTTCTATTCTATAATTCTTTTTTCATGCTTTTTAAAAAATATTAAAGTATTTTTCTTTTTATAAGCTTTTCCTTTAGAATTTGGAAGTCATCACTATTTTGATTCTATTACTCTTGTAATTTTACAGTTCATACATTATAAAATCTTAAGCTAATTGATATTATTCATCTGAATAGTGTTAGAATCTTAGGATAGTTTAGCTTTGATCACTCCTCTATTGCTTATATGTAATTTTTAAACTTAGGCATTCTTTTCTTCTTCCTAAGGGTTTTGAATTTGCTGCCCCGATAAAAAATATAAATGATACTTATCTTAGATGACATATAAAGGGATACAGTTATAGTTAAGTAGAACTTGCTTTATTATCAGTTTGTCAAAAAGTTAATAAAAATGTGTAACTTAAAAAAATAAACAGTCGGGGGGTGCCTGTGGCTCAAGGAGTGGAGCACCGGCCCTATATATTGGGGGTGGTGGGTTGAAGCCCAGACCCAGCTAAAACTGCAATAAATAAATGAATAAATAGTCATTTTAAAGTATGCAATACATTGTTATAAAGTCACCATATTGTACAATAGAGTTCTTAAATATATTATTTTTATTCTCTAATACTTTAAGCTTATTTTATTATTATTTTTTGAGACAGAGCCTCAAGCTGTCACCCTGGATAGAGAGCTGTGGCATCACAGCTGACGGCAACCTCCAATTCCTAGGCTCAAGCGAGTCTCTTGCCTCCGCCTCCCAAGTAGCTAGGACTACAGGCGCCCGCCACAACGCCTGGCCATTTTTCGGTTGCAGCCATCATTGTTGTTTGGTGGGCCTGGGCTGGATTCGAACCCACCAGCTCAGGTGTACGTGGCTGGCGCCTTAGCCCATTGAGCCACAGGTGCCGAGCCACTTTAAGCTTATTTTAACATCTTACAAATAAGCTTTTCATAATAGATAACATTTGTTTATTTATTTATTTATTTATTTGAGACAGAGTCTCAAGCTGTCGCCTTGGGTAGAGTGCTGTGGCGTCACAGCTTACAGCAACCTCAAACTCTTGGGCTTAAGTGATTCTCTTGTCTCAGCCTCCCAAGTAACTGGGACTACAGGCACCTGCCACAATGCCTGGCTTATTTTGTTGTTGTTGTTGTTGCACTTGTCATTGTTGTTTAGCTGGCCAGGGCTAGGTTCGAACCCACCAGCCTCCGTGTATGTGGTTGGCGCCCTACCCACTGAGCTACGGGCACCGCCACAACATTTCTTTATATTTACATATTCACTAATGTCTTTGGTATTGTTCCTTATATTTCCGATTTCCTTTATAGGATCATTTTTCTTCTTTTTGAAAAGTATCTTTTAGAAGTTATATTAAAGGGGTCTGTTGGTAATAAAATATTCCAGTTTCTGCTTTTTTAAAAAATGCCTGTACATAGTCCACATTCTTGGAATATAGTTTTTCTAAGTACATAATGCTAGTATAACAGTTATTTTTTCTCCATATTTAAAACATACTATTTCAATCTCAGGTGGCTTTCAATGTTAGTGGTAAAATGTGTATTGTCTATTTATTTGACATTTCTTTATGAATGACCTATCTTTTCTTTCTGGCTGTTTTTCAGGTCTTTGTTTTTGTTATTTGTAATTTTACTGTGATGTATATATTAAGATTTTTATTTAACCTATAAATCTATGTCTTTTATCAATTTTGGAAAATCAGAACCATTGCATCTTCAGATTTTGCCTGTTTTTCATTCTCTGTATTCCCAACATCTATGACTTTGTTTACGTATTTGTTAAATCCTCTTTACCTATCTTCCATGTAACTTAATAGTTTTTTCACATATTTTATTATGTTTCTATGTGGCTTTTGTGGTAATTTCCTTAGAATTTTTTAGCATATCGATTTCCCGTTTAACCAGTTCTAAATTGCTAAATTGCCTCTTAATCCTCTCTTTGGGTTTTAAGTTACCCAATTAAAACGATTTTATGTAACTCCATTTCATTGCTTTTCAAAATTTCCTGAGTATTTAAGAAGATTATTATTTCTTGTTCCACTGTTTTCTTTCTTAAATTTTGTTGATATATTTTAAGCTATTATTTTTAAATTAATATACAGAAATGTTGACTTTTAGGGGGTGTTCAGTTCTAGGAATTTCGACACATGCATAGTTGTGTGTAGGTAATCACCACCACCACAACTGTCTCATCACTCTGACCAACTCCCTTGTGTTACCCATGTGCACTCATATGAAGCCTTGTGGGTATAAAATGCACATAAATTATGAAAATTATGCAATTAAGCAAAATGCTCCAAAGGAGATATTATAGGGATGGGGAGGAGGACTTGACTTACTCCAGGGAAGGGCATATCTTAAAGAAATACATAGTAGCTCACTCCCTTGCATCCTCCTGGTGTGGAGAGCTTTTCATGCTGCTCCCTTAACAGGCTTCTGGGGAGGTAACATTTCAGTTGCTCAGTTTTCAGAGGCTCATGTGTCCTTTCTTACCATACAGCAGCCTTCGGTACTGGGGCTTGCCAAACATCTTCAGAGGTCCCCAAAGAGCTCTTACTCTGGAAGATGGTTTTCCATCAATAAACAGGGCCGCGTTTCCTGCCCAGATGCCTGTTAAATTTGTCTCTCCCCCAACAGTGAGTCACTCTCAGCCAAATGTTGCCTTGTTGGACAGGATGCTCTGGTGACTTGAGGCCACCTGGTTTTCTGTGGTCCTCTTTGCCAATTTGCGAACAGAATTTGGATGGTCTTTGGGAGTGAGGAGAAGTAGTGGTAATTGGGTTCACGAGAGGGGGCAGGTTGGCTGCTATGTTTGGGTGCATTTTCTGTAACTCTTTCCAAGAAAAAAATTTTTTTAAACAAAGTGTCTGACATTTGGGCAGGTGTTTCAACACTTTTCTTTTTCTTTCTTTCTATATTTTTTATTGTTGTTGTTTCAACACTTTTCCTTTAAGAGATAGACACAATGATTTTTACTTGGGTAACACCCACCGCAGTTACCTCAATTTTTGAGAAATTAGTTGCAATGCCTCGCCGTTCTTTCTTACTCAAGCACATCCCCTGGCAAACCAAATGATACATGTAGTATTATTATAGTAAAGCATACTTAGCGTAGCACCTTGGACTTAGCAAGTGCTCAAAACCATATGCTATTTTAAATTATTATTAAATATATAATATATACATGATATGTATTTTAGACTTAACCAGGGGTAGCCAAACCACACTTCATAGCCCAAGTTTGGTCTGCCCTCTATTTTTGTATACTTATGAACTGACAATGGTGTTTGCGTTTTTTTTGAGAGAGGATCTCACTCTGTCACCTGGGCTAGAGTGCAGTGATGTGATCATACCTCACTGTAGCCTCCTGGGCTTAGGCAATCCTTCCTGCCTTAGCCTCTCAAGTAGCTAGGACTATCGGTGTGTGCTACCATGCCTGACTAATTAAAAAAATTTTCTTTGGTAGAGATGAGAGTTTTGCTATGTTGCCTGAGTGAGGTCTCTAACTCCTGACCTCAAGCAATCCTCATGCTTTGGTCTCTCAAAATGCTGGAATTATAGGTGTGAGCTACCTTACTCAGTAATTTGCATTTTTAAGTAGTTGAAAAGAGAATAACATTCTCTGACATGGAAAATTATATTCGATTCAATTTTCACTATCCATAAGTGGATGTGACTACCTTCCCACTGCAATGACACAGTTGAGTGGTTGCAACAGAGACCATATGACCCACAAAGCCTCAACGATTTGTTATCTGGTCTGCTGCAGAAAAAGTTAGCGACACTTTCAATAGGTTGTCACATCTCATGGAATCCACAAGTGCACACATGTTGAATGTTTGCTGTATATGTGAGATTTAAGACCGAGTCCGTCTTACTCACCATTGTCTTTCTAGTTCTGAATACAGAACTGATCTTGGTTAATTTTGTTGAGTTCATTGAATGGGATATTCCCGCTTCCCTGGGGTATTTTCCACTGATGACTGTGTCACAATTGCTCTGTTCTGAGTTGCCCCAGGGAAGTGCAGTCTTGGAGAAGGCTGCTCTCTCCAGACATTTCTCACATCTGTTCTGAGGGCAATCCTTGGGGTTCCTATGTTCTCAGCTGGACAGCTCTCATTGCCTTTTCCCCAGTGAGCATCCCTTTTCCTGGATGCTAGCAGTAAAAGCAGGACAATGCATCCTAGAAAGGAAAATCTGTACTTCTCATATCCCAGAGCTCACTCACTGTGCTCATGGGCAGGTGAACCCTTCTCTCCTGCCACTGGGAGGTGGGGACACACCCATGTTGGTTGTGTCTTTGACCATCTCTCTCCCAGTCAGGGCTGAGGCTCCCAACTCCCACTTTGTTCCAGAGAGAAGCAGAACCTCGTCACACAGAAGTGTTGTACAGAGTGCTGCATATCTGCCCTCAAAAGGGTCTTTCATAAAGACCTTTTCAGAAGAGGGTTTTGCTCCCTTTTGCTTAATCCAAAGCCCTCCCAGAATGTTCTCCCAAAACAAAAGTTTTCCCTTCTCATTCCTTCAAACGTCCAACTCTGAGGAGCAGCTGAAAAAAATGCTGGTGGCTTTAAAATACAGATTTATCCCCCATCTTGAGCCAAGGTGGTATAAAGTACCAGGATCCAGTTTCACAGCACAAATGAATGAATGAATGATTGAATTTACTATCTCTCTCTCTCAATGTATAATGTGTAAATGGTATATAATGGAATGGTTTGTATAATTTATATAGTAAATATATATAGTGCATAAATATGTGTAATTTTCTCCATATAGTACATCATATAGTAAAACATATTTTATACTACATACAACACATTATACACTAAATTACTAAAAATATTGATTATTTAAAAACAGTGGCACCTTATTGTTAGTGGCCCGTGTCTGTTACTTGCTTCATAAGGATTCAGACTCAGGGGTGATTAATGTCTGGGTCAGAGATGCTGCACCTAAGAGTCAGGTGCCGATGTCCCACATTGTAAGATGATTGTCTTAGTGGGCTACGTGGCTGCACTGCCACTTTTCCATGCCCACTGCCTGGTATTCTTCTCTAATGTTAGCTAGCTGTGGTGTTTACAAATGATCTCTGAAGTCCCCAGGATCTAGGTGAGGTGTGAGGATAGGACACGTGTGGGCATTGGTTGATGAATGGGAAAGTCTTCCAGGCGTCTGTCCTACCGGTGGCAGGTTATTCTGGGCCCTAAGTCTGTGGGCATGTGATGGTGTTGATAACATCATCTTGTGCTGAGTGGGCACGGGTGGAGGAAGAGGATATCCAGGAAGCTGGAGGAAGGCAAGAGGGGCACTGGGTGAGTTCACAGGCTGAGAAAAGCACCCTGCTGTGCTAGCATCCGGCAACAGCCACCATCAGAGAACCAGTAACACTGGTGAAGGTGGTGGTGATGACCGTCGTGGTTGTGAGACCAATGCCTCTTTATGTCTCTCTTCTTAGGCATTTTTCTTATGATGAAAGTCGTAAATTCACATATACATTTAAGAAACATAGGTAAGAGGAAAAAAGCTATATTTCATCAATGAGAGATTTCATTTAAAAAAAAAGATCTATGAAGCTTCACCTATGGTTAGGTTCTAGGTTCAGGGAATAGAGGGAGATTAAAACAGGCAGAATTCCTCCTTCTTCGAATTTGTGAATAGATGAACAAATGATTAAGATATTATCACATAGTGCTAAGGGCACCGAAGAAAATAAAATAGTGCTTACAAGTACCCTAGTGGCGGTTTAGTGTAGCAAAAGATGATCATGATTCACATTTTCATTAGTGTGGTTTCAAGATCTTCCCCCCCTTAGTATCTGACCTTCTTCTCCTTCCATTCTGATCTAATTATATATCATCTATCTAAAAATGGGATCGTGAAGTACATTCCGCGTTGTAACCTTATTTTCTTCGCTTGATATATTGTGAACATCTTTCTGTTTCATTATTTATTCATCTGCGTCACAATTTTTATGCGCGCAGAGCAATTCATCACACAGGCTGCACCCTTAGTATATAATCAGTCCTTTGTGCCTGCACGCAGGTTGCAGCCAGTGTGCTGAAGAGACGAAGCTTCTGGAAACTGCCCTTTTCCTTTGTCACTGCTCCCTGGCTCAAAGCTCGTACAGTCCCTCACTCGGACCACTGAAGTAGTCCCCTGACTCCATCTTACACTCTTCTGCCAAGGTTTTGTATTTCTGATCATGTCACACTTCTTCACTGATGCTACACTATCATTGGCTCCCCGTCCCCTACACAATAAAACCTAAGCGCCTTAGCTTCCCCGCTGCTGGCTGGTGCGCCGGTGAAACTGGATGGCTTGGATGAGCTCGTAACACCCACGGTCAAAACCGCTGCGAGGTACCACTTTCCCCTACTGAGATGGCTACTAAGGCGGCGGCTCGGGCGGTCTGAACCGGCGTCTGTCTGGCTGCCACCGGCTGGCGGCGCGAAGAGAGCGAAGGGCTCGGGGCCGCGCCGGGCGGCGGCTCCTCCACCGCGGCCTCAGGGCTCCGCCGCCACCGCTTCCTGGGCCCGATGCGGCAGCCGCCCCGGCCCCGCGGCCCCCAGAACTGTCCCCTGCGGCCACGGGACTCAGCCGTGTGCCTGTACCTGAGCCAGGACCAGGTGCGTCAGCTGCTGGATCTTGACGCAGAACTTCACTGGGCATGCAAAGTCCAAGGTTGAATATAAGCTAGGATTCCCAGTAGACAGTTTGTGGCTATGGACATGCCCAGGTCGGTATTTCTGTTCAGGGGGAAGTTCAATGCACTTTACCAGGGCTTTGGGTCGAGCTCTCCTGTACTGCAAAGTAGATTCTAAAGTTATGGTATTAATGCAGCTCGATTTGACAGTAACTTCTTCAAAACATTTTACAGTTGTAAAATGTAAAGTCCTTACACTGAACTAAGTAACACATCCATCACAATTATACTCATTGCTTAATAGTTTTGAAATGTACCATTGCATCATGCACATTAGGTGAGGTCCCCCCAAAGGCCCTCTCTCCTCCCATATCCCCCCTCTTTTCCCCCTTCTCTTCCCTTCTACTTTCTGGACTATAGTTATGTTTTGTCATTTGTATGAGTGTGTAGGTGGTTATATATTGATTTCATAGTAATATGGAGTACATTGGATACATTTTTTCCATTCTTGAGATACTTTACTAAGAAGAATATGTTCTAGCTCCATCCAGGTAAACATAAAAGATGCGAAGTCTCCATCTTATTTAATGGCTGCATGGTATTCCATGGGGTTACATTTACCACAATTTGTTATTCCATTCATGGGTCAACGGGCACTTGGGCTGTTTCCATGTCTTGGCTATTATGAATTGGGCTGCAATAAACATTCTGGTGTCTTTGTTGTAAAATAATTTTTGATCATCTAGATATTTTTGATTACCTAGTAGAGGAATTGCAGGGTCAAATGGTAGGTCTACTTGTAGTTCCTTGAGTGTTCTCCAAACATCCTTCCAAAAGGAATGTATTAGTTTGCATTCCCACCAGCAGTGTAGAAGTGTTCCCTTCTCTCCACATCCACGCCAACATCTCTGGTTTTGGGATTTCCTGACATGGGCTAATCTTACTGGAGTTAGATGACATCTCAAAGTGGTTTTGATTTGCATTTCTCTGATGATTAAGGATGATGAGCATCTTTTCATGTGTTTGTAGGCCATGCGCCTGTCTTCTTCAGAGAAGTTTCTCTTCAAGTCTCTTGCCCACATAAAAATGGGGTTATTTGTTCTTTTCTTATTGATTAGTTTCAATTCTCTGTAGGTTCTAGTTATTGGACCTTTGTCAGAAACACAACCTGCAAAAATCTTCTCCCATTCTGAGGTTGTCTGTTTGCTTTACTTACTGTGCTCTTGGCTGTGCAAAAGCTTTTTAGTTTGATCAGATTCCAGTAATATATTTTTGTGTTACTTCAGTTGTCAGGGGGAGAAGGGGAATGTTCCTCCTCATAAAATATTCTCCCAGGCCGATTTCTTCAAGTGTTTTCCCTGCATTCTCTTCTAGTATTTTTATAGTTTCATGTCTTAAGTTTAAATCTTTAATCCACCGAGAGTCAATTTTTGTTAATGGTGAAAGGTGGGGGTCCAGTTTCAGTCTTCTACAGGTCACCAGCCAGTTCACCCAGCGCCATTTGTTAAATAGGGAGTCTTTTCCCCACTGAATATTTTTGATAGGCTTGTCAAAGATTAAATGATGATAAGTAGCTGGGTTCATCTCTTGGTTCTCTACTCTGTTCTATAAACCTACCTCTCTGTTTTTGTGCCAGTACCATGGTGTTTTGATCACTGTAGATTTATAGTATAGCCTGAAGTCTGTTAACTCCTGATTTGTTCTCATTTCTGAGTAATGTATTTGCTATTTGAGGTTTTTTCTGATTCCATATAAAATGAAGTACTATTTTTTCTAGTTCTTTAAAGTACAACAATGGTGCTTTAATAGGGATTGCATTAAATCTATAGATTGCTTTGGGTAGTATGGACATTTTAACAATGTTGATTCTTCCCAGCCATGAGCATGGTAAGTTTTTCCATTTGTTAACATCTTCAGCTATTTCTTTTCTCAGAGTTTCACAGTTCTCTTCATAGAGATCTTTCACATCCTTTGTTTGGTAAATTCCCCGATATTTCATCTTCTTTGGCACTACTATAAAAGGAATAGAGTCCTTGACTATATTTTCAGTTTGACTATTGTTGACATATATAAAAGCTACTGATTTGTAAGTATTGATTTAGTATCCCAAGACATTGCTGTATTCCTTGATCACTTCTAAGAGTTTTGAAGTTGAGTCCCTGGGATTTTCCAGGTATAGGATCATATCATCAGCAAAGAGTGAGAGTTTGATCTCCTCTGACCCTATTTGGATACCCTTGATCGCCTTCTTTTGCCTGATTGCCATGGCTAAGACTTCCATTACTATGTTGAATAGCAGTGGAGACAGTGGGCATCTTTGCCCCATTCCTGATCTGAGTGGAAATGTTTTCAATTTTACACAGTTCAATATGATACTGGCTGTAGGTTTACTGTAGATGGCCTCTATCAATTTAAGAAATGTCCCTTCTATGCCTATTTTTTTTTTTTTTTTTTTAAATCATACCAGCTCCTATTATTATTATTTTTTCTGGGGCAAAGTGAATGAATGTATCAATGAATGGACACAGTCCATTTATGGGATTGAGACCTAGGAAATTCACATGAAATTGACTCTATGCCTATTTTCTTAAGTGTTCTGATCATAAAAGGATGCTTGATATTATCAAAGGCTTTTTCTGCGTCAATTGAGAGAATCATATGGTCTTTGTTTTTTATTTTATTGATGCAATGTATTATATTTATAGATTTGGGTATGTTGAACCATGCAGTCCTAAATTTTAAATGAAGTAAAATGTGCCACAAAAAACTTGAAGAACTAAAACTTTAGCTTTGGACAAAAATGCTAGGAGAACTATTTATGATCCTGTACATGCAGCTCCAGCGGTTTGTTGTGCAGTAATGTTTCTCGTTGCAATAATATTAGCTGTTTTGCTCCTTCCTAGTAGGAAAAGGATTTAACTGGATGACAGCGTCAGTGGCAGCAGTAGTTCCCATGGGCTGTCTCAGCCATCCACCCACACAACTCAGCATCTGAGAGCTGATATACCCAGTAACCCACCTCCGACTATGGATAGAGAAGAACCACCTGGGGAGTGGCACTCTTTTGGAGGCCAAAGTCAAGTTGAAGGATGTAGCAATATCCAGAGGAGAGCCCCAAGTTTTAGCAGTTGTTACAGTGTCTCACGGAGTTCCAGGCAGTCCTGGGAGCTTATGTCTGCCTGATTCTTCTTCACCATCCATAGCATCAGAAGGAAGGGGTCTACTGGGGCTCACTGGAGCCTGTCACAGATACTTCATTCACCTCGTATATTGCAATGCCAGCAGAAGCTCTCTTGTCATCCAGAACACTGTGCCTCAGGAATGCTTTAGAATCTGAACTTCTAAAGACAGACTTAAAATGGGGAATGTTTTCTAGATATCACTTGTATTAGGTTGAACTGAAAGGGTTTTTATAAATTTTTAGCCAAAATTTTTTGAAAACATAGTTACTTTGGACTAGGGGTGCATTCTTACAAAAATAAATAAACTAACAGTTTTTAAAATTATTTAGAAACAGATATTTGGAATAGCTACCTTAGTGCCAACTGCTTTTTATTTTTTTTTACTTCATTAAGGTAATGTGGGTGACTTACCTTTAAAGATTTTTTTTTTTTTGAGGCAGAGTCTATGTCGCCCTTAGTAGAGTGCAGCACAGCTCACAGCAACCTCAAACTCTTGGACTGAAGTGATTCTCTTGCCTCAGCCTCCCAAGTAGCTGGGACTACAGGCGCCTGCCCCAATGCCCAGCTATTTTTTGTTGCGGTTGTCATTGTTGTTTAGCTGGCCTGGGCCAGGTCCCACCACCCCTGGTGTATGTGGCTGGTACTGTAACCACTGTGCTATAGGTGCTGAGCCAAACACTTTTTTAAATATTGTTTTTATCACTACTGTTGGAAATGGTTTGTCTTCACAATGTAATTAGTGTTTTTCTTTAGAAAGGAAGATAGCATAAAAGTATCTGGTTTGCTTTGTACAAGAAAAGGCAATATTGGAGGAAGAAAACTTAAAACCTAGAAGAAAGATGAAAGGTTTTTTAAAAAGTACTTGTTAGAAACCAACTGCCCTTGCATGGAAAACTGTGTAACTTTCAGTGAAAAAGATTTCTACTTTCTTATTTTTGGAGGAAATAAGAGCTGAGTTCATTATATCCTAAATTTGGCAGAAATTAGCCTTTCTATGAGCCAGAAGGGGATTGAGGAAGATCTGTAATAAGCAATGGTGATTTTATTTATTTTTACTCTATGGAAAAGGAGATAATACAGTCCCAGAAAGTGAAATCATGTTTCTAAGGTTAAGATTTCCTTTTATTGCACCTAGAATAGTGCTGTATACAGAGTGGGTGCTCAAGTTGTTGTGGTTTAAAAATAAATGTAAACTAAATTTTGTGCTTTTATTCAAGGCTGGCTTAAGTATAAACTTGTTTTTTAAAACACTTGGAAAATTAAAGGATTTGTTTTATATTAAAAAAAAAAAAAAGAAGATGTTGAGGGGTAGAGCAAGATGGCGGACCAGAAGGACTGTTCAGCTGTGATAGGTAGTCTTTCCTTTCTTCTGGGAACATGTGTCATTCCTCTTTTAGGAAATCATCTCCTTTTCCCTTCCCCACCTCCAAGCCATGTGGTGTGGGTGAACTGCCATGTTCTTACATGCTCTCTCTTGGTTACTATTGATTAGTCCAAGGTGGTCACCTGACCCAAGCTGGGCCAATCAGAGCTTTGCCCTGGGAGTTTTGAAACCAGAACAGAGAAGAGAGCTTGGCGAATCCAGAAGCCACCCTGTTGTCTTTGTTAGAAGGTGGCACGCAGCAGAGAGAAGACAGGAACAGAGAGATGGAGCCCCTGGTACCATTTGCATCAAAGGTCTGTATACATCTTTGTCCATTCAATAGCTTGATGTCTCAACCCACGTTCGTAGTCCTTAGGGCAATAAATTCCCATCTAGTGTAAGCTAGAGTTTGGACTATGTCACTTACAAGCAAAATTGCTGCACCTCTCTGAGCCTCAGTCTCCTCATTATAAGGTGTTAATGTCCTCTTTCTCATAGAGTTGTTATGAATATTAAAAATATGATACATATAAAGTACTTATGATAGTGCCTGGCATATAGATGTCCAATAAATGTTAACAATGATTATGATTTAAATGTGCATTCATAGTGCCTGGAGACAATGTGGGTGAGAACATTAGTTTATCAAATGAGAAAAAAGATGGCTCTAATTTTTCTTTAAGCTCTGTCCAAGAGATAGAGGCCATTTTTCATTGCTTTAGTACCTTTTCACTATGTACCTTTTATATATCCTTCTTGGGTCCAGACATTGCTCCTTTGTTGATGACAATCTGAGTTCTGAAGTTTGCTCACCATTCATTTCTTGCCAGTTCTCATTGAGCTATCTCTACTTTGAGGGCTTGGGACACAGATGGGCTTGTTTCATGCTCCACACGGAGCCTCACCTCACTCTGTTTCCCACTGGGCTTCTGCTGATGGCCACTCAGTGCACCGCTCCAAGACTTAATTGCATTTGCTTGTATGTTGCCAAAGACTAAAACCTTGTTGTCAGAGTTCAGTGTTTTGGGAAATCGACTGTATTATATCACCAATTGAGGCTTCAAAAAAGTTGGAACTGCTGAATGCAGTCCACATCCAGACTTGATCTCCAATTGGCCCACTTATACACCATGAAGAGCATGTGTTACAAACATTCAGGGTGAGCTCTGTGAATCAGTTTGGAAAATGTCCTGTCTCTGCAATGGCAGTTAGTGGCACAGAGAAGGGCTCCCAGTTGTGCATTTTCAATATACTATGAATTATTCAAGACTTTAAAAGAATAATAGCAGCAAGGACTTAATCATAGTTACACTGTGCCACACACTGTTTCTGTAGCTCTGATGCACACTGTAGCTCTGATTCACAAACTTTGTTGCACATTAGAATCACCTGGGTAATTTAAAACAGGCCTGATGCTCAAGCCACACTCTATACCAGGATTTTTAACTGGTGTGCCAGTTGAAAGAAATCTTTTTAAAGATTATTTATTAAATTATTTTTGAAAGATGTTCAAAGCACAGTAAGTACATTCTTTTTTCAGTCTTTTTTTGATTAACATAATTTAAGTGTGCAATGGAAGTTTAACAATAGGTTTAAGTCTACTGTGAGTTAAAGAAGGTTAAAAAACACTGCTCTACGCCAATGAAATCAGAATCTCTTAAATTGGGAGTTTTAAAAATTCCCCAGGTGATTCAAATGTGCAGGCAAGTGTGCAAATTATTGAATGAACCTATTTAATCTTCACAACAAATCTATGAGGCAGATGCTATTACTACCCACCTTGAATGGAGGGGGAAACTCAGGCAAAACAGACAAGGTAAGTAATTGCCCAGGGTCACACAGCTGGTCAATGTCAGAGCCAGGGGTTGAACCAGGCTCTATGGTAGCGGTTCTTAATCTGTGGGTTGAAACCCACAGGAACTGTATTAAAGGGCAGCGGCATTAGGAAGGTTGAGAACCACTGCTATGTGGTCTCTGAGTCCATACTCTTAATCACTATCCCCCAAAGCCTGCCTAGGTCCCCTTATTCTCTGTCCCCATTCCCCTGTCTAGTTCAGACCTCTCCTGGATATTTCTAAGTCTCCTCATTGGTCTCCTTTGAGTCTCAGACCCTCTAACTCAGCTCTTGCCAATGGAATTACAATGCAAACCACATATGTCATTTTAAATTTTCTACTGGCCCCATTAAAATTGTAAGAAGAAGCAGGAGAAATTAATTTTAATATCAAATTATCTTTAACCCAATATAGACCTTATATCTTTTTTGTTTGTTTGTTTTTGAGACAGAGTCTTAATCTGTCACCGAGGCTAAAGTCCATGGCATCAGCTTCACTCACAGCAACCTCCAACTCCTGGGTTCAAATGATCCTCCTGCCTCAGCCTCTCTAGAAGCTGGGACTACAGGTGCCTACCACATGCCTAGCTAATTTTCTAGTTTTAGTAGAGACAGGGTCTCACTTTTGCTCAGGCTTGTCTTGCGCTCCTGAGCTCCAGGGATCCTCCCCCCTGAGCCTCCCAGGGTGCTAGGATTACAGGCGTGAGCCACCATGCCCAGCTTCCAAATATCCTTTTGATGTGTAATCAATATTAAATGATCTTAATGAGATAGCCTGTGTTTCTTTTTCATCCTCAGTGACTCATATGTATTTGTAGTTCACAGCACACCTCAAGTTTGGTATTTCAAGTGCTTAGTAGCCACCTGTGGCTAGTGGTTTCCATCTTGGATGGAGCTGCTCTAACCTACTCCCTGCAGGTGGGGAATGGTAAATAGCATGAGTTCTCCCAACAACTCAGAACATGTCCCTGGCTTCCCCTACTAAACTCTCAAAGTCCACATGGCTTTAGTAGAGATAGGCACTGTTACCCTAAATAACCATTACATTACAGGGTACTGCTGGACAGTACCTCGAGGGGCCGGATGAGCCAGGTGCCACCATGAAGTTGTTTATTCAGGTCCACGGCCTTCTATTATAGATAAAGATAAGAAACTGGATGCTCCACGGACCCTAGTGCCAGTCAAGGGGTCAGTGAAATATACTTAGTAATACACTTAGCAAAGTAGTGACTATGAATTTAATCTAAAGTAAGAATGCTTTGGGTGTCACCTGTAGCTCAGTGGTTAGGGCGCCAGCCACATAAACTGAGGTTGGCGGGTTTGAACCTGGCCCAGGCCAGCTAAACAACAATGACAACAGCAACAAAAATAACCAGGCAAATTGTGGCAGGTGCCTGTAGTCCCAGCTACTTGGGAGGCTGGAGCATGAGAATCGCTTAAGCCAAAGGGTTTAAGGTTGCTGTGAGCTGTGATGCCACAGCATTTTACTGAGGGTAACATAGACTCAAAAGGATACTTTGAGGACATAACCACTTATGATGTAAGATAGGAGGATATTGTGTAACCTTGTAACCTATGAATAAATATCTATTTAATGTATACTATTATGAGTAATAACATTGCTGATGTTTACATTTACTGTGAGCATTAAAGTATTAAAGGGAAACAGGAGGGAAGAACAGCTCTTTGAGGAGCTATCTTCACTGTTCTCTGGAATTGCTGGCTTTTCTGTACATAAAAGTGAAAATGTTGATCTCCTGTCTGCTTCCGTTAACTGGTTTGCGTGACACCTTGGTCTGGCAACAAGACTGTCTTCCCGTGATCTCTTCATGTACGGAAGCTTTAGCCCTAACACGTTTTTGGTTTCTCTTAACATACAACATTGTTTTCTCCAAACACACCAAAGGTAGCTGTGCCTTTGCAGAGGTGGTCTCCTCTACCTGGAATTCTATTCCTGGTCTGTTCTTCCCACCTCTCCACCTAGAAAATGCCTTCTTTTCTAACACCCAACTTCAAATGTCTTCCCACCTTTAAAATCTTCCAGGATTCATCCAGCAAGAGTTAGTCTAGCCCTCCTGTGGGCTCATGTTTGGCTTTTATCACATTTGTGGGCAGCTGTCTATGAGCTTGCTTCCTTCACAAGGCCAAGTGCTTTAGCTGGGCAAAGACCCTGGTTTCTACCACAGAACCTTTCTTCCCCAATGCCTGTCAAATAAGGAACGAATTGTATTGTTGTGCCCGAATTTCGAGGTCCCCCCCAGAAGAAACTCACACCAGGCGCACTGATGCAAAAACAAAGGGTGGAATTTATTACAAGTTTAAACTCGGACCA